>PNEQ01099502.1:0-45572 GCA_003012365.1 Medauroidea extradentata | reverse complement strand
ACAACAGAGTAGCCTACTGCAATTGTGTACGTCCACGTTTCTGCTCAAAATCCACTTTTTTTCTAACCGTAAGTGGTCATAGCACTCGTATATCAAAGCAAACGTAAAACATAAGTTTAAGTACTAGACAAAAACAAAAAAAAAAAAAAAAAAAAAAAAAAAAAAAAAAAAAAAAAAAAAAAAAAAAAAAAAAAAAAAAAAAAAAAAAAAAAAAAAAAAAAAAAAAAAAAAAAAAAAAAAAAAAAAACAATATATAACATTTAAATAGTCAGATAATTTTAACCCGTGATTTTAAATCTTACTTTTCATACGGGTTAGACTAATAATATACAAAAATTAGCTACGCCTAAAAGTAGGAATAGTAAAAAAACGTGAAAGTGAACAAAAACAGTTATGTATATACGTTTACTATAACAATACACCCGAAGTTGTATAAAAGGAGACACTGAATGTTGCCGTGTACATTGCAGAACCGTTTGTATGATTACGAATGTTTTCTCGTTCGTTTCACACAACATTCGCTTAGTATTTCAGAAACTTTTGAGGCGAAGCACCACGAAATACAAAGTTTTAATTAACACAACATTTATAAAAATTACTTTCGAAAGTAGACCTGACTAAGCAGGAATTAAAAGAGAGCGTAAAATCGATTTCATTTCTATCGGCAGTCATTCTCGAAATCCCCGAATATTACGTTTTGAAAATTGAATTTATTTTTAATTGCAAGCATTTACACGGATGTACAGGCGAGTAATCCTGAGATCAAAACTTCTAAACGCAAGAGAATTAATTAATGCTGGGATTAGCGCTCAGTTTACATTTTAATGACCAGGAACTAATGAAAGGTAATGCACACGCTTTCGGAGCGGTAATCATTTCCCGCGCATGGCGACTGTTTTAAAACTCATCCTGCAAAGTCCGGCAGTAATATTTAACGCTCCGGTCGCTAAGTCCTCGTGCGCGGTCAGCCGATGCTGTAAATATCAGCAACTATATCATTTTTACCATAGCAGCGTTACATTTTGTGTTTCGGGGGAAAACAACGAGGACTAACCACAACCGCAATTTGCTGCAAGAGTGGTCTATGCACACTTCGGCCTACCTGTTTTTATTCTTCTTTAAAAGTCTCTTTACGGCTGCATTATAGTGTGTTCAAAACGTGTCGTACGACTTTATGGAAACACGCGCTTGTGTTTGATGTAACGGTTTACATCGGCTATATCATTACCTAAAACTGATTGCTTGCCAAATTTATAGGGAATATGTTACTTATTATATTATATGATTTTTTCGTCAGTGCAAAATAATTAAAAAAAAAAAATTTTTTTTAATGAAATGCTGATATTGTGCCCTGCTTCTATATCAGTTTGAGCTTAGGTCGATTCAATGGTTTCTAAAGTATGATATACCCCCGAAAATGTTTGAAGGGCTGCGATTTTAAAATTACAAACCCTCCTTCGTTCACTGATAAGTAGAAAGGACTCTGACGTAAAAGTGATTTGAAATCAAAGGAAAAAGACGGAGTTACTTCATAGTCTAGCTGATTACAATAAAAAACAAATAAAATACAAAAGACAAAGAAATTGTAAAATGATGAATATTTCACAGAAAACTAAAATGAACGCAAACATAAAACTAAAAAAAGCGATAAAATTCAATAGTTATGCAACAAGAAGAACATAGTGTCAACCAAAATAATTATAATCGTACACAAAAAAAAAGAAATAAAAAAAGTCAATGAAATGTAAACAACAGACATAAAACAAATTGCCTGCTGAAGAATCACCAAATTCATCAAAATTATTAAAATAATATATAGATGTAAAAACTGACAGCATAATATAAAAAACTCCATAAGTTTAGCAAATGCAACAGTTAGTAACGGTCAAGTTAAATGTTGCAAACGGAAATAAATAAGATACAGTCAAAATGCAAGTTGCAATACTTAACAACAATTTCCGAAACAAGTATATGTAAATTATTTTTGTGCGCTCGTTTTTAAAGAAACTTGGGGGTTTTGATATGTTACACTTTTATGAACAGTATATAACTTACACGCAATGGTAGTAGTAGGTAAGAGATCCCATTATTCGGTTGTTGTATTCGTGAAATATTTCAGTAATTATCAGTTCGCAGCTTCCATTGATTGTTGCGCAAGACGCATTCCTTTGAAACATCACATTCACTCCAATGAAAAGAAAACAAATACAAATTAGTGATGCAACCTGAGTGCACAAGCTAGAAAAAAAATTATAAACTTTGAAATGAAGTCACCAACCAGTTTAACGTTCCACGTTTTTGATCTTCAAGTGCAACCGCTCCAAGGATGCCCACACGGGAGACATTTTATAGCAGACAGATATGTTTTTATTTTCGCCTGTGTACTAATGGCCAATAAAAAACCGGCGTTTTATGTTTGGGCGGAAGCTCAAGCAGGCAGTGGTTCGTTTGTAGTTTCTTCTTCGTTGCTTCACTATCTCAGCCACACTTTGTTTAGTGTTCAAAGTGTTCTACGCACATTCGTTAATCCTCTCGGGGGCTAGCGCAATGGCTTGAGCACTCGTCTTTCACCAAGACGTTCTTGGTACGATTCCTGGCGGGGCCAGTCCCCAGATTTCCGCATGTGGAAACTGTGTTGGACGATGCCGCTGGTCGGTGGGATTTACCGAGGATCTTCAGTTTCCCTCGCCCATCTCATTCCAGCGCATTTCCATTGTAGAGCCTTATCACGTCATCATATCACTATAGGCACCCAGTATTATACTCTGTCCACTCTAAGGTTGCAGCAGAAATATAAATTGCTAACGAAATAAATCAAAGCATTTGAATTATATCTTGATTCCTCACATTGTAATTGTGCCGTAGCAGTGTTACCTTGTATTTTTCAATATTTCAAATGAAATTTACGCTGTGCAAAAAAAACTATTGACTTTCGCTTGGATGAATTAGCTGCAACCTTAGAATGGATAGAGTATAAGTCTGCATCCGGACTGCGATATCTTGGCTCTCTTTGAAAGAACTGTGCAATGGAGTGCATGCCTGGATTTTAGTTGCTTGGACATGCTCCATTGCGTCTAAACTAAAGTTTTCTTTGACAGTCATTTATTTCGCAATGGAGTATGTCCAAGCAATTAAATCTTGGCTCTCCGGTACCATCCTCATACGATATGTATTTATTTTACCATGACCTCTATATATACTACGTCTATTCACAAGTGACCAATAAACATGTGATTCAATAGTATCTTTAGACTGGTAAATTGAATAACGAGGCGAACCTAGGCAGGGCCAAATTTCAGCTTGAGACGTTCAGACAGTAGCAAGAGTAAAGTTTTCAACCGTCCAATAAGTTACGAGAGCGATTTGTCGATCATCTTCTGATTAGGTAAGCTGCAAAGTAAAGTATAAAAGATCTACTGTGCTATAATAATTGTATTTACTATTTTTTCAATTACTAAATATGTAGGCGTATTTTAAATTTGCACCACCTTGAAACACTGAATCTTGCTTGCAAGCGTTTAGACATTCGCCAACCTTTCGGTCTAGAAACCTGTTTACGTGACTGAACAAACCTGTCTAACCCCAGCAGGTTAGTTAATGTAACCGCCTTTAGTGTAGTGAAACAAATGATCCACACATAATCATACGCTAGATTCTTGAGGCCGCTGTAACAAATCAGTTTGTCACCACACAGAATTACCCGAATACCTTCCTTCAAATTGTTCGCTTCTCTGCGCAACTTCTGTGAAACAATCTACCTGCTTATTAAAACGTTTTATGTTAACTTACATTATTGACTGTTTGTTCGTTCGGTATACATTGTTACAATGCAGTACCGAAACAGTGTATTTATGTAGGGGTTTTTCAACTTGACTTCTTGTCTGTGTGTCCGTTCGGTACAAATTTTGCGATCAATTTTAATCTAACTTCCTAATGAGCTAGAGTTGACACTTTAATCCTGGCTAAGAACTGATTGCAAAATTCCACACATGCAATACTTAAACTTAAAATTTAAAAATATTATATTTTAGTAAAGTTTTTTTTAAATGTAACACATTTTTAATACAAAGCATAACGTAATTTCCCCTGTGAAAATACTAGTACGATTTAAAACGGATTTTGATGTTTATAGTTTTTTTAAGTCGCTAACAATTTTATTCACTGCACTGCTAATTGAGTTTACTTAACGACAGCTACTTTCTACACTCATTGCTAGTATCTATTGCATGCGGCCCGCGTTTTTTTTATCTTATAAGTATTTTCATAGCAAATATTATTTAATGCGTGATAGTCCGTTTTAAAAACGTGTTACATTAAAAAAATTTAAATTGCAGATTATACAGATTTTTAAGCGGTACCTCTAAGTAGTTGGGCACGGCGCGTTCAAAATGTAATTGAATTCGATTTTGTCGTACTATGAGACTACGTCAGACAGACACATGCAAACAAACAAACGTACATAATTAAATAACAGGCAGATTTTAAATACCTATACTACTTTGTAATTTGTAATTAATAGTTATGTAAATGTTTACTTGACTGTTTGAGAATTCTAGAATGTTGCATTTGGTGGTTAAATATTTTGTATTTGTTTATGTAACGCGATGTTTGATAATTGGAAGGCGTAGTAGACTACGCACCAATTGTAAAGTAGCAATAAAACACGCTAAAACTCACTCAAATTAGAAAAAGTTTTACAGAAATAGCTTAGTCCTATAAAGTCAATGTTATGTAACAACGTGGTGTAGGACAAAAATACTATTTGTAGAACTGATTCAAATCTGAAGACTATTTTATAAATACGTAAAAAATGGAACATAGCCTAGTGGTGTATAGCATCGTCCAATTACGAAGTACTTTATACGCACTCCACCCTAACTGCCCAAATTACTAATTGTTTAACTATTTATTGGAACGGTCTTAGTTATTTGGAATAAAAATATGTTAAAACATATCTGAGCCGCGAATAAAATTGGTCCCAGGTGAATACGTCAACGGTGCTTCATCCGCGAAACACTTGCTCGTCTCCGCATTAATTTAAGTCAGCAAAGTTATAAATCTCCACCCCACACCCCTCTGGCAGGAAACGCGTTGTTTGCCGCACGTTTTCCCCGGGTCGTATTTTTCCTGCAGTTGTTACACCGTTGCTCTGATGCGGCGATTATGGGCTTCAGCTAGGACAACACGTGTATTATGTGCCTCCGTACGTCCGGGGTATGGCGTGTGCTCGGCGCGAGGGAGCGGGGGTTGATTTGTGAAAACTGGAGGGGCGGTTGACGCCACGGCAGGCGACTGTGGGGCGGGGAGCTGTGTTAGCATATCAAACAAGCCAGAACCACACATAAAGCTTGGAATTAATGTGACGGCAGAGGCGCGTCAGCGGAAAACCCCTCTGGCTTATTTTTTTGATATTGGATTATGAAATAATAATAAAAAACTCCACCGACAGGTAAGCCGTAATACGATTCAAGGGAGGAAATTTTCATCGCGCTTTTTATCCCGCCCTATGATAGAATTTCGAATTGAGAATTACCTCCCGGTGCTTAAAAGCCGTGGAAAAACGAACGTAATTATTTTTAACTAATTTCGGGAGCGATAATCCCTTGTGATGAAGGCTGCAGAGAGGCAGCAGCGAGGGGGGTGAAGGGGGAGGCTGCCCAAAGGGTCGCAGGCTGGTGAACCATGCGTATTATGAAATATTAAATTGAGACAGATTTGTCGCGCAGGGCAACTGCGAAATGGAGGAAATAAAATTTACTCGCCGGTGGGTGTGTAAAAAGGGTGTGTAAAAAACTCGCGCGTTTCTATAACAACATTTACTTAAGTATCTATCAATAAGACTTAACGATGATCCTAAGTGAATTATGCGCAACACGAGTCAAAGACATTTCTATTGGAATTATGCCAATAAAACGTCTCATTAAAACATGCTTGAGGTTCGTTTTCGTTTTCCGCATAAATATGTTCGGGAATCAACAAAAATACAGAAGACTTTCATTGAAGTAGAAGCATCCTAACTACTTCAGCAAGAAAAGTTTTGTTTAAATCTCAATTTAAAAAAAACTACAGCATAAATAAGAAACTGTGGTGTACGTATTTTGCGGGTTCGAGTCTTGCAAGTACGGAGCGTTAAGGACGTTGGACCCGTAAAAATTCAAAATTTAATATTTGTGCCAAACACTGTTCATCTTTTACACATTAGATAACATGTCATTTCCCCGAATAAAAAAAAATTAGGGCCCATAGTTTTAGCATAATCACTTATCGAAGTCACAAAATGGCAGTTGCGGTGTAGCCAAAATAATAAAAAATAATTAGCTTGCAGAAACAAGATAATTCATATCGATACTTAATGATGTGAACTACTTCAAGACACTTTTGTAAACACAAAGCGATATATTTTTGTATTTTTTAAAAATTGATGAAAATGAGTAAATTTTTGCATAACTTTGACTTTCGGCTACTACTGAAATATTCAAAACTAACTTTTGTCAAACATGTCATGAAATGCATTGATACACTGACTTTCAGTTCCCGTAATTTTGAATTCATTAGTTAATTACTTTTTTTTTTTATTTTGGCTGCACCGTAATGGCCATTTCGTGACTTTGATGAGTGATTTTGCAAAAACTATGGGGCCTAATTTTTTTTTTGGGGAAATGACGTGTTATCTGATGTGCAAAAGTTGAACGGTGTTCGGCACAAATATTAAAAAAATGAAATTTTGCGGGTCCAACGCCCTTAAGGGCGACACAGAACGCACATCGCACTTCACTTTAGCCTCCAAGCGCAAGTCACAGCACTGCCGTGTAGTCGTCTCGCCAATACCTCGTATGGCTGATACATTTAGATGACACTACATTAAACATAAAGATGTTCTGTACACGAATTCGGATGCTCTATGTATATAATTTTTTGGACATACTCCATTGCGATTAAGATGTATGTCGAAGAGAAGTAAAGATACCGGTAATAGGAAAACAAGCAGGATATTCTTAGACATCAGAAATGGCTGAAGCGTACCCTTCTTATTTATGTTTTCCTATTCTCTTTAGTTTTCTTTAACAAACATCTAATCGCAATGTGCCGTCGGTCGGTGAGTTTTCTCGGGGATCTTCCGTTTCCCCCGCCCTTTCATTCCGGTACTGCTCCATACTCACCTCATGTCACATCTCACTCGCGCTAAAGACCTCGATGTTAAGCGCTGAACAAAATCTCTCACTCACTCACTCACCCACTTACTCTTTGAATCGCAATGGAGTGTGTTCAAAAAACTGCATCCAGTCATGCACTTCCACTGCATAACTTTTTCAAATGTAAAATCTTTGAAGACTGTTTATAAAATCACTCACCTCAATTTTTAGTAAACACCCAACGTCTGTAGCCCTACAGCTACCTTACCAAATGTTCCATATACTTCTTGCCAAATAACAGTTTTAAAAACTCCTAGGTAAACGATTGTACACCAGATAAGAAATAGGATTAACATTACGAAATAACCGCTTGATGAATAGCATTTTTTGTTATTTGCATCGTGTGTGTGGGTATCATTTTCGTCACTCCCCGTCTCTACATAATATCTTTTAAATTTTAAGCAGGTATAATGTGTGGTGATATTTAAAAAAAAAATTCAGAAGACCAATCCACCCAACATGAAATGGATAGTAGACAGAAGAACTATGACGAATCTCTTTTGAGACACGCGTAACAAAATTCTATGCATTTAGATCTTCGTTTAGCCGTTGCTATCATGCTTAATTTCTTCTTTTAAGTCGACCTCGTCTGGTTTCCGGTAGTCCAAGTTCGGTATGGACAACGCGTCCAAGATCTCCGATCGTTCGCTCGTTAGCACCTCTTCATAAAATCTGTGCCTAAAATCAACGATTATGTTAGCCCTTTCACTATCAGCATGGCGGCTTTCTTAGTGCTGCTTAATCCTTGTAGTGCAAACCTGTCTGTCTGGTGACCAAAAGACTTGATTTCGACGTAACACTGATAAATCTCAGTCGAGGAAGAGGTATAACAGGTAATTTCATACCAGCGTGTACATAATTATTTACGTGAGACAATACAAGTCGGACTGCTTGGTTTAAAAAAAAAAAAAAAAAAACTGAATGTGTCTGTTAATAGCGAAAAAATAAAGTTTATGCATGCGAGGTTATTTCAGTGTATTGTGTACCGTATGACACGGTAAGCATAAAATAAATAAGCTTTTTTGTTTAGTTAAAAGTACGATGACGTTGAGTACAAGTAAATACTTGAGACTTTCGTCTCGCCAGTGATGCCTGCGAATTGTGGGATTGATACTTGGTGATTAAACCAGGGAGTCAGATATTTTGTGGTGAGCTGTGAGCAAAGAGGAACTTTCCGAGCTGTGGAAAACTCTCGTGTAATCCATATAGGTTTGTGTTGTCGGGTGAGCCACCGGTAAGCACAGTGCTAGTAGCTGAGAAACACTTGCAGTTGACTTTAAGTAGCCGAGAGCTGACGCTGGGGGATCAGCGAGCCTAAACGCCAGCAACGTGCCGAGTGCACGTGTACTGCGGGCGGTCTGCCATGCCAGGTTCACGGAGTACATTGCATCTAAGCCTAGTGGCGGACGAACCTGGATAATCGCCGATTGGGTAGTGGGAATTATTCCACTCATCACTGTGAACTCACTACTGGTGTTTCGTGATAACTCTTATGTTGAATATGTTTTAAATGTTTGCTTGTGTTGTTTTGTTTATTGGCGGTAGAGAAAGAAAATATGAACTTGAACATGTTGTTCACGATGCCGTATATAGTAATCATACGTTTCAAAGTTTCGTGCTAATTTTTCGATGTTTGAAAAATTTTTCTACGAAACTGGTTCTCCATCTGGACCAGGATCGTCCTGTAACATGTAGGTTTGCTCCCTAGTTACAGACATCTAAACCTTAAAACCTGGACATGTTAATTTCATCATTCAATTATTATTTGTATTGTATTGGGGCTGATTTAATTCCTTTGAATTTGTAACTGTTAATGTTAATTGCTTTTTTTGTTTTTATTTTATAACGAATGCTCAGTACGTAAATCATAGTGTAATTTAGTGCAGTACGAGAGGACACTCGAGAGTGATTTAGGCAAGGCTTAACGAACATTTAAAGTGCAGCAGAGATTTGCATACACCATGCGGAAGTGCAGTTGGCAAAGAGTAAGTAAGGACGCGACTTTCGAAGGTTGACTGTTACGTGAACTGTGATGGCGAGTGGACGTGTGTGAGACGCCGAGCTGACCGGGTCGAGGTCCTGCGTCTTTAGATTCTCACTGAAGGTTGTCCCACTGGCCAGTCCAGGAGGTCTGCTGAGATCTTGCCATGTCACATCGGGAGGTTCCGAGACGAAGAATTCCCGGCAAAACTTCTTCTCAGTATTGTTAGCGTCCCGCCGCAGCATAATTTCGGACATATTTTTTTCTTGTTAAATTTCAATTGCTTCGTAATGATAAAATTCACTCACAGCGACCCCTGAATATTAAAAGGTCCATCCGAACATGGTTAGTCGGTGCAAGTTATTTGTAAATTGAGAGACGTAACTGTGAAGTTAATTTGAGGTAGGTGTGCGCTGGACGTTAGGGTTTGCCATCCTCCTGCACATTACTACGTTTGAACAGAATATAATTAACTATCCCCTATTTTCTCTTCTACTCCTACATAGTATTTGAGAGCATTCACTAATTATTTATATCAGTAATTCATTCCTGTGAGGATATTAGAACGGTCAGTAAATTTAATGAGGGCACGATTTAAACGTATATTATTTTTATGTTCAACAGATATTCTAGTGTCGTCAGTTTTATTTAATTTTATTGTGTTGGATTTGTGTGTACGACGTCATGTCATGATCTGTCTTGGGAGCCGCGGTGGCCGAGTGGTCAGATCTCTCACCTCCCACCAAGGAGATCCGGGTTCGATTCCCGGCGGGGTCGGTCCCAGGATTTTCGCATGTGGGAATAGTGCCGGACGATACGGCTGGTCGGCGGGTTTTCTCGTGGATATCCCGTTTCCCTCGCCCATTCATTCTGGCGCCGCTCCACATTCACCTCATTTCACCCCTCACCAGCGCTGAAGACCTCGATGTTAAGCGCTGACCAAAATATCTCACTCACTCACTCATGATCTGTCTTCATATGTCTGCTACCTGTTATCCCTAAATAAATTTGTCTTTTCTTAACCACCCACTGTCATAAAATATTTCAATATTATTTAATGTAATATTATATGTTATTCATTAAATTAAACGTTGTTATAATACGTATATAATTAAAACATAGGTAATATCCCCATTGCGGCTCACGAGATCGCGCTTAAAAAATGCGTCATTCTGGGTAAATGTTTGCCCATGAAGTTGGAAAACATTTGTCTAAGATCATGTAGATTTCCATTAAGGTTTTTAACATTTATTTATTTACCACACACTCCTAATGAGTAAATTTCCCTTAAAACATGATATATGAGACGAGTGTTGCATAATTATGTTTTGGACACAATTACGACAGATTAACTGGTCCCTGTGAACTGAGCAGTGCTGGAAAGTAAATTTGCGAATAAAGAATTTTTTAATTGACGAATGTCGTGTCTTGCGAATTCCTAATTCCTAATTCAAAACCTTGGATTATATAAAGTATGTAGTTGGCACTACCAGATAAAGCCTATTTCTATTTGCTGGCTTGTTTTGGACTCACTAACGATTCAGCGTGCGTGTTACCACCGCGTAGGTCTGACTAGGAATCACCTATCTGATTCAATATTTTTGAAAAAGCTCTACCATTACTAGTGTTAGCGGTCCTACGTTCACATGAGTTGCTAACTTCCTTTATGTAGGCCTACATAGATTTACTACTTTAAAAATTTAATTTTGTTCCTACAAGGGATAGTTTTCAGCAATAAAACTTTGCATTTTAAGTTTCAATCGTGCATGGTTGGAAGAATTCTTTCGTACTGATCTTTTATCTAAATTTATGCGTAAACATTTTATTCGTACATATAAAATTTTGGGCACGAGTTTATAATATACATTATGTGGAATTTTTGGTTACGGTATTCACAGCAAAGGCCTTAACATTTTACTACACATTTCCGAATATAAATGCAATAATGCTCACATAAATATTAATCAGTGACACTCAAAACCTATCAAATATTGAAAATAAGCCTTTAAATAACTTGTTTTTCAGCAGGTACAACTTAGAAATTCACAGCGTCTTACACAAACGTAGCATACATATAGCAATAGACAAAAGTAAATTAATTGCTCAGGCTCGCCAATTCAAGTTTTGTCGTATCACATGTTTAGCGAAATGCGACTGCCGTTTTATTATCTTAACGTTTTAGGATACAACGTATGAAAATTTTGCAATAAAATGTTTGTACTATATATATATATATTTTTTTTTTTGTATTTTCATTGCTGTCACTGTGTTGGGTAATTTGCAATCGTTAGTACCAATTATAACTTCATAGGCCCTATCTAGTGTTAGAACCCTGGTCCATATTATCACCTGTTAACATGTCTTCGTCTCCTTGAAATTTCTGGTGTAGTCTGCCCCACAAATGAGTGCACTTATCTCTTAGTCTTTTGGCATAGTTCTATATGGTTATGTAAGATTCACCATTTGGTTTTCAGCATTTAACCTTAATTCCCTCTTGCACTTTACTGAAACATGGATTCATAAATAAAATATAGCCTAATGGACTAGCTTGTACCCGCGACTTCGTTTGCGAGGGTTACATTTTAATTCGGTAGTATTTCTGAAAAAAAAAATGGCTTTGAAAAGTGCAAAATGGTGTTAATGGTCGTAAGTGACCGTTTCAGAAACATTAAAAATAAAGTGTTTCAATAAATTTTCTGGGTACCCCTTTCTGCTCCTGTGGCCCATTCCCCCCCCCCCCCCTTTTCCGTCACAGTAGATATAATTTTTTTTGGCAGAAACATTTGCGTAGCTTACGCACAACAACTCACAAAGTTTCATCTCGATGAGATGAGTGGTGTAGGAAAGCATAGAAGATAAAAAAAAAAAAAAAAAAAAAATCATAATTGGACTTCTTATACGCACAGTTGATAAAATCGAATGCTTAATTTAAAGGCGGTGCTAGCGAACGTATTTTCATAGGGACTTTTGGGGGTGGGAAATGTGGCTATTTTCCAAAATTAGTTACAATTTTCTTTACCGAGAAAAATGAAAGCGTGCGAGTGTTCATATTTTATGGACATGCTTGCTTACATGAATTTCCGCAATTTTCGCTCACTCTCGCAATAAGTGTAATATATTATACACATACTTATTACATACCACTGCAGTACATTCTAAATTCTGTACCTTTACAAGCAAAATCCTAATAATCGTATCACCTTCCCAAAAATAAATAAAATAAAAATATTCGTGAAACTTTGAAGGCGCTTTTATAAGTGCGCGTGTGACGTGTATGTATGTATGTATATATATATATATATATATATATAATATCTGTATATATATATATATGTGTGTGTGTATAGGTTTGTACATTTGTGTGTGTGTATATATATATATATATATATATATAATATCTGTATATATATATATATATATATATATATATATATATATATGTGTGTGTATAGGTTTGTACATTTGTGTGTGTATATATATATATATATATATATATATATATATATATATGTGTGTGTGTGTGTGTGTGTATGTCGTTATATGTATATATATATATATATATATATATATATATATATATATATATTACATATGTTTATGATTGAAATTTATTTATTCATTGAATTAGATCACGAAAATGAGCTTAGTCTTGTTTTGCCGCGTTTATTGTAAAAGCAAATTTTTCCTAAATTTTCTTACAATGAAAATTCTGGTTACTTTACACGGAATACCGCTGTACTTTTACAAGTGTTGTGCAAGTTCAAAGATATATTTTGTTATTTATAATTTATAAATCAATTACAGAGTAAATTATCGAATCCTTCTAAAGTTTTTAAGATTGGGAGGATTTGCATTCGTATTAGCAACGGAATACAATGCTTGCAAATATTATGTTTTGCCACAGATTAGGGAGACAATCCAATTTCTTATAGACACGTTTCGCAAGTGAAAATTTCTGCAAGTGTTCGCACTGGCAGCAGAATTTACCTAAGGTAAACGAGGTAAAGAGGAAAATAATGTTGTTTTTAATTATTGAAAGTCATTGACATTATATTTTTTAATATAATTCGCGAAATAAAATATTACCATTCTAAATCATGACATCCTTTATCACTGTTTGTTTGTATTTCAAAACGGGAACCACAACTTATTGTTGTCCTTTACGAACACCAACACAATCGTTGCCAAACTAATCCTAACCTGCGGTAGAGTTAACCTTATCAGAACTGATGTGTATGTGAAAATGTAAGCAAAGTAAATAAAGTATTATGTTTTATTAAACATTTTCCTGCATGCTCTACAGAACACTTTCTGTAGCTGTGAACGGTGGCGTAAAATACATACCGGTACTTCACGCCTCAATTCCGCGCCATGACTGTCAGACACCTTGCGACAGGGAAGCGGTTTCGCGCACGCTGGAATTCGCGCGACTGTGTTAGGTTACTGTCTTTTTTTTTTAGCCCCCGCCCTTTTCGCCTTTCACGGGAAAATAAAAGCCTCTTATAAACTTAATTTCCAGTGAGGCGTGACTTGCCCTCCCATGAATCAATTGCCTCCGAGACAAGTTGATTTTCTTCCGCCTCCGTTCCATGTATTTTTATCACTACTTTCGCTCGCGCGCGCGCAACCCAGCCACCCCCCTTCCTTCCTCTCCAACAGCCGCTCCTCAGCGACCGTACCCTCACCCAAGAAGCACCCTCGCACCCTACCCTACTCTCATGCCGGCGAGATGATTTAGTAACGCTCGCGTCTGCTGGACGCATTTCAAATTCAACTGGAAATGAAATAAAGAAGAGTGACACCGCCCCAAGAAATATGGCGGGTGTGTTCTCGCAGCTAGGCGCGCAGAGCTATGAAAATTTCCCTTCCTGAGAAAACCACATACACTCTGCCCCGCTTCTAAGAGTGTGTGGGGTTCCGAGGTAGCTTGCTAGGCCTCTGACGACCGCCGAAGACGGATTCGCAAGGTTAAGGTGCCCGCCTACTGGCCGTGTATTTGTGTGAGTGAGGCCCGGCGCCAAGGGCGGTGTTGACCGGCGCGGACTTAGCACCCATCAGTGACCTGTATATTATTTTCAATGCACATTTATATTTATCATGTAAATATGCGCTTGTAGTGTCTTAGTAACTCAGACATTGTATAATTAACTGATCTTAACTCGAAATAACATTTGCTGTCTACGTGGATAGTTTATGAGTTTTCAGCCCGGGGGCAGGTTTGGCTCTCAGAGCGACATCGGAGGCACGGAATAAATAATGCTAAAAGAAGCTACAAAATTAGTTTTTTCATTGTTTTTATTGTACCAGCTCTCTGGGCGTACGCGAACATAAAACAATACCACGTGGATGCGAGTAATTTGATTATATAACATCTTGCAGTTCTTGAGACACTGTAATTAGTTTGTATATTAATTATTTAGAAATGGAAGCGTGACGATTCGAGGCACATCAATAGATAGTAAGAAACTCTATATCAGAAGCGACATAAGTGAGCCCTTTTGTCGTTGTTATTGTACCAGCTATCGTGGTGTACAGGAGTGTAAACAAAGCCTTGTGGATTTAAGACATAGGTTTAACAAGTGATTGTATTTCATGATATCTACATTATACAGTAATAAATGGTGAATGTAGCATTACTTACGTGTCAATCTCTTCATATATTATTTATTAGGACTTACTAACTTCGTAGTAACCAAATATCCACCAACTCCAACACCATGGCAATCCAAAGAGAAAACGAGTACGATAAAAACCATGTCCTGTCGCTTCTGTTGCTACTTATGTATTCTGTGCCGGAGACGCGACTATGCGAGGATGAAAACTGCGGAGGTTCGCCATTGTCTTCCAGAGTATGTAGATGAGGACACCACACAACACCCAGTCCCAAACCCGGAAACACGTAAAGTCAGCAGACCACAATGGCTCGCACGAAGCAGACTGCCCGCAAATCGACGGTTTCATTGCATGAGTACACCGGACCCACTCTTACCGGATTCCCACTATCTTCTCCAGCCAAGAAAGAACTAAGCTCAGATAAAGAACATGGAGAAGATTCACCTCCAAAGAAAATAAGCAAGAAACTGAAGAAAAGGAAGAAAACACCATCAACTACTCCACCACTAGCGACATCTCTCAACAGTGATCCATCCGAACCCGAAGCTCGGGATGAACAGATGCAAACCTGCACAACCACCGAAGACTCTTCAGCTCCTCCACAGAGCAAACCACCTTTCATCTTCTGCATGAACGTCTCGCTTACGATGCTCGACAAGAAGACAATCCACCAAATCAGGCATGACTTTAGGGAAATCCTCATGTGTCAAGAAGGAAGGCACCTACGTTTCGACCCAGAAACCATGGAAGCTCATCATCACCTCCTGCAATACCTCATCCAAGCCAATGCCCAACCTTTCACCTACTCCACCAATCATAAAGAAGCCATGAAATCAAAATTAGTCCTTCGTGGACTACCAGCAGACTTTTCTCCACAATCACTCACCTGTCATCTGCAAGAAATTGGCATCAATTCTCCTGAAACCCGTGTCCTAGGCGACCCAAAAGTTCCACGCTCCTTATATTACACCCCACCCTTCCTCATCACCCTTCCATCAAAAGACCAAGAAGCCCAGCTGTTTGCCATCCGGTCAATTGGATGCATCATTGTCCAAGTTGAACCCTATCGCCCACTCGCTCCAAGATACTGCAAAAACTGCCAGATCTACGGTCACGTAGCGTCAAACTGTTGGCGCTCTCCTAGATGCAGACGATGCTCCGGCTCTCATCCTACCCAAGAATGTAGACTACCAGAGACAGCAACGCCAAAATGTCCAAACTGCAGCGGGGAACATGTTGGAGGCTTCAGGACCTGTCCAGTTCGCCGCCAACACGACCAGCGTCAGCACCAAAGGCACAGCCAGACTTCACAACTTCTCACTATCACTTCGTCCTCCTTTCCACCCTTACCCCACTCTCCACCGATTCTTCATAAACCCATTCAATCAACCCAGAAAGCATCTCAACCCACACCTTCCCTCCATTCCTACTCAGCAATCCTGCGTAGAAAAGAAAACCACCCTCACCCCACCAAAGTCAACCACCTGCTAAGTCCCGACATTGCCATCCTCATCACAACCCTACACCAAACACTGCTCACAATAAATGAACTCCTTGCCCAACTCTCACCACTTCTCCACCCGTCCCCATACCACACCCAAAACTCCTCTACACCCCAGCAAAGAGCTGCTCCACCTCAAAAACATGTAAATCGAAAATTGTAAATAAATAAATCATCCTACCTAAACACGCAAAGTCAGCAGTGGTTTAACCCAAACTTATATCTAACTATGATCTAAGTTTGGGCCAAACAAAAAACAGAACACCAAATGCCAGTAAGGCCCTTAAGTTCAAGTATGGCAAAAAACCGGTGAGATAACTGTAAATATTTACCAATCAAGCCTCGTTTCACAGGCCATAAGCTATAACCACTGGGCCAAGCGGTCGGGAATATCGGCACGTAACTATTCCAAACAATTTCTCGCCAGTGTGACCAGGGCCGTATTTATGCATCTAGGCGCCCTAGGCCCTGACTCTTCAGCACCACAATAGGTTCTCTTTTCCATCTTCCCTACCAACTCGCGTCCTTGTCCCATTTCCAACACCGCATTAAAAATTACTCTACTCTGTCATCTCGCTATGCATAAAAACAAACATATTAATGGGCATTATGATTATTTTCGTTATATCTGATGCAGTTACTTGACAATTATTGTTAACAAGAACTTTTTTTGTTAAATTCAAATACAAGTGCAGTCATTTGAATTTTTACTGATCACTATATTGGCACTTAAAAAATCAGCGATGGGAAATTCTTGAAATGTTCTCCTCGCTAAAAATGCGCCCCTAGCAAAGCTGTGCCCTAGGCCCGGGTCTAGTGGGCCTAGTGCTAAATCCGGTCCCGAATGCGACGTTGTTGATAACAGTCGTACACCATGCCCTGTCAAGTTAACGAGCAATAGTATTGGATACAAAGAGTTAGTTCGCGCCACCGCCACGCAATCGCTAGTGGGAGTGAGATTGAGATAGTATATGTTGATTATTTTTATTTAGAATTTGAATTTTGTACTGGTCAGTGGTCGCCATTTTCACCGCGAAGTTGTCTGAAGCTTTATATTTTATTAATTGCTGAAAGTTACGTCGCATAAGTGTTGTGTTCCCGAATATAAATACGCTTCGTGTGCTGTGAGACACCGTTGCCCTGTATACGAGGAGAATGAATGGATTTCAAATTTCAGATATAAGTGCTGGCCAAAGCCAATTTCACTATTTCCTGAGCGTGTATATAATAAATAGTATCTTAAATCACAGGAAAAAAAAAACTAAGTGAAGTAAAATTTTACAATGGTTTTTGAAGTTGCTCTGTGCTTTAATTTTATTTGCCGTGATTTATGTTACGTTTTTACTATTTACATATGAAGAGGGAATAGTGACTTTGGCCTACGCGTAAACGATGAGATAAAAAATAATTAGTGTGCGAGTAGTACCAATGCTTTACATGTCATAAATATTGTCCCATTGTTATGTACAAATATATATTTATTTATTTTTACGACATATAACACCCTAACTACGTAACTAAATTACACAACCAGCAGTCGACTGCAGTTAACGACAATCGAAAATGTGAAATCAATACAGAAAAACTATATATTGTTAGCAGTCGATGTATTGTAATCGAGCAAAGAATATCGATATAATCGATTAGTTTCCGCCACTGCCGTGATAGTGTTGCTGTCGCTGTTCCCGTTTCGAACTATTCGCTTGACCTCTGTACCCCTCCTTATTCTATGTCGTACACAGAGGTGCCTGTAACCTTGTAAAGTAGTTTCACACGTGCACATACTGCGCATTATTTCCCGGCGGGGTCGGTCCCCGGATTTTCGCATGTGGGAATCGTGCCGAACGATGCCGCTGGTCGGCGGGTTTTCTCGGGGATCTCGCGTTTCCCCCGCCATCTCATTCCGGCACTGCTCCATACTCACCTTATGTCACCCCTCACCAGCGCTAAAGACCTCGCTGTTAGGCGCTGACCAAATTCTCTCACTCACTCACTCACTCACTCACTCACTCACTCACTGCGAATTATGTGAGAAACGAATTCAGCCAAGGCCAATGAAGCTACACCCAAATCACGGTCGTAGAAGAACAGGTCTGGACACTCGCCTATCTAACAATGTATTTTGCATGACCTCCTTGTTGTTTGGCTGTAGTTCGTCAAGTTACCGAGAATGTCGTACTTTTTGGCGCTGTTTTCCGGGCGGTCGGACTCAAACTCCGTCCACTTTTTTCCATTGTTAAATTTATAAAGTAAATAAAGATTGCTGGAGCCTTTTATTAAATTTGTGAACGAAGGAAGTATTTTATAAATTGATAAAAAATACGTTTTGATACATTGTTTATCTTAGTGGGGAGGAAGTGAGCGAAGTTTGAGTTAGACCGCCCTAACTGCAGCGCCAATAAACACAATATTCTCGGTAAATTGGTGAACTGCAGCCAAACAACAAGGGGGTCAAATATCCAGGCGACTGTCCAGACCTGTTCTTCTACGACCGTGACCCAAATCGACTCTAGTGAACCACTGTGATGTTCGCTCATTTGCTGATATTACGACCCTTTTAAAAGTGTCATTTAAGTTTACTACATTGACATCCATTTTAGTACAGTAATATGATGACCTATGTGGTAGACCATTTAGTTTTACGGAGCAGCGAATCCTGCTAAATATGAAATACCCGACTTTGTTTCAACATAACCCTAAAGTCCGTTCTACAGTGACACGCAAACGCATAGTATCATAAACACGCAAACACAAGACACTCAGCGTGTCTTCTACAATGGGACGTAAACGGACACGGATACGCATCCGGAAACGCAAGAAAGTTGGACTCCGAACTCTCACGTATTCGTGTATTTCGTCTTAACCATCATTTTTGTTTACAAACCTTTTACACGTTGAGTTTTCACAGTTAGCAATTAAAGACACCTTCGTGCACTGTATTTACAATTATTATTTGTGACTATAATGCTACGGAACACTTTTCGTGAACTACCACTAGAAAAATTAAACGTATGAAAAAAATTCTGAATTGTGAAATATTGAGTGTTAATTATTACGTTAAAATTATGCGTCTGTTAACATTTTTATTGCCATAGAAACCTTGCTACAATGTTTATAACATACTTAACTACAAACAAAAGTAAAACTAATTTTTAATAATGTCGTAAATTTACACGAGAAATGTTTTCTTTTTCGTTTCATAGGTTGCAAGTCCGTACGTTTACGAATGCGTTTTCATGCATTGTAGAATAGAAAACGTACTTCACTCCGTGTGATCATTTCGTTAGCGTGTTACGTATCAACTTCCTTACGCTTCCGCTTCATTGTAGAACGGGCCTAATAAAGTACTTATTACTTATGTGATCTTTGAACAATTCCTGCACTGGGTTAGTGCTATGAACTGAACCGCTTTCGTGGTCATGCGCCATTGCGAGTGTATGCTGGCACGTTGCAGATAAACCCCACGATAAGTAAAAAGCGTTTTGTTGTATTATAGGGCTTTTATACGACACTGCAACATTTGCACGCGATGGTGCATATCCACGGTTCATTTTAATAATTACTCATTTAGCCCGCTTTTACCCACACTGCACTTTGCAGTTTTTTTCGCCAATGACATCAATCGAATATGTTTGCAAAATAATCCGACAGTTGAAAATATCATAGCCACAATTTTCAGGGCTTAGTGTAGACATGCAAATATTGTGTTATAGGGTGACAGTCACTAACTAAGTTCATGTGCAACTGCTTAACATTTTCTTTTGTTAATACCTTATTTAATTATTAAAATTTTTGTATTTACATTTTTTGATCACACACGAAATCTGAGGAATAATTTTTCGGGATAAAGTGAGCACTGAAAATTTAACCTTTGAAAAATGTCACTAGCCGTTACTGCATATAATTGAACATTTCCAGTAGTTACCTTACTCTTTGCATTGTTGGCAGCGAATTACCGAAAGTAGTTCCGTATATGTTCCTACTTAAATACAACAATACTGGAATAAATTCAGTTGGAATAGACATACTTGTATTTTATTCAGTAAATAAATATTTTATATCAAACTGTATAGGTTTCAACCGACTGCACAGTTAATCTTACACGCGCTAACATCAAGTGACGTGTCCAGAGAGGTTAGACATTTCCCGTTGTTAGCCGTCACACGCAGAAAGATACGAATTGGTTGGAAATAGAAACTGATCAGGGATTTTTCGAGTGCCCACTTTAACCCGAACCGCTTATAGCAGGTCTACTTACTAAGGTCACTAAACTTTTTTGTATTTTGTTCTATCTGTGATTATATTTTCAAAATGATGGTCATTTGAACATTTCTTCATCACATGAGTTACCTAAAGGGACCATCCTTTGGAATTTTCATCAAATCTTGTACTTAGGAAGGTCACTCGACTTTTGTGTTTTTCTTCTAATCAAGAGGTAATTTTCAAATAGCAGCCATTTTAATATTTTGGGCGCTATTACATAATTTTACCAATTAAAACCACATTTCATATTTCCGTAGTTCATCTCGTTATTTAAGATTTTTGCTGAGTTGAATTTTGTTAGTCCGCCATTTCAGATTTATTTCGAGAACTACCGGCGTGATTGTAACCAATTTTAATATTTTGAACCTTTATCATTCAAAGTATGATTTAAGTAGTTCTTTTCATTATAAATACAAGTAAAGTAAATGAAAGTTTTTGATAAAACATTTTAGTGCATTAAATTTAATATAAATATGTGTATATGTGTATTAGTGTTAATACTGATAAAAATATTGAAAGTGATAAAATTAGATATTTTTTTATTTTCTAATAAATATTTCTGTTACAACTTTTTTAACATTCTAAATGGTGCGAAACACGATGTTAATGATAATTAATTACTGTTTTAGAAACAAATTTCACACAATTTTTTGGGTACCCCGTTCTGCCTTCTTGCCCCGCTTTGCCCCCTTCCCCTTATATATGTGTGCATGTGTGTATATATATATATATATATATATATATATATATATATATATATATATATATATATATATATATATATAATGAGAAGCCTTCGCTGGCGCACGCACAACTTGTCAAAATTTATTTATTTCGTCGCAGTTGCAGTCGAATGAATGGTATAGGTAAGCATACTTTACGAAGACATACACGCATACACACACATGCGCACATACGGATATACATGACCGATTGTAACTTTGTGGGTTAATTTGCACCCACATTGAGGAATAAAGGCTTATTAGTTATGCTAGTAACTCCTTGTTGAATCTCATATACAGGAAAGCAAGCGAGTTCATTACTAGGAATATGGCAAATGTGTGTAGAATGAGTCATTTGCCACAGTAAAATTAGAAATATTTTCGATAAATTTTTTGTTGCATTTTCCAGATAAAAAGTATTGAATATGCGTAAAAAATACTACAATTTGCGTAAAAGTGGTATATATTATACATATATATTTAAAGTCTACATTCTCAGTTCTACATGTAGGACCTAGTTGTCTGTAATTTCTTGTAAATTTCACTCTGTTTTGGTTTTTTTTTCTTTAATAGATAAAAAATACCTGCCTATGATTGCCTTACATGGCCTCAAGTTATTCGTAACATCAGTGTTTGATCATTACATAGACTTGGCATCAAGTTACACGATCCGTCTAGCTGTGGTTTTACGCATGGAAGGAATCCGGATGATAAAATGAATCGTTAGGTTTTATAAGACATCACAGAGAGGGGTCGCAGTGACTGAGTGGTCAGACCACTCGCCTTCCGCCAAGGCGATCCGGGTTCGGTCACCAGCGGAATTGGTCCCCGGATTTTCGCATGTGAGAATAGTGCCGGGCGATGCTGCTGCCCGGCAGGTTTTCTCGGGGATCTGACGTTTCTCCCATGCCTCTTATTCCGGCGCTTCTCCATTGCAGGACCTCATTACATGACACACAAGTAAGCAGACATCCAGTGGTAAGTCTGCATCGAGGTATAATACTCTGATCTTAGGGTATCCTCTACATACGATATTAATTTTATTTTTTTATTTATAATACAGAGAAACTATAAAGTTAGTCGGATTTGCAAATCCGGATTATAGCTATTCACAGTTCACTTGAGGGTTTTCAAATACGCTTGGACAGAAACAACTCCGGTACAAAAATGACGTTAATCAGTCTGATATACCTGATATCATAATAGTGAAAATCGAGTTACATAAAATCACTTCAGCTCAATTTTGAATTAATGTTTGATAAACGCACCTACGGTAACGACAATAAACTGAAATGTGAGTGAAACAATACTTTGCTTTTTTTTAAGGATTCATTATAAAAGAAGATACCTGTCTTTCCAGAAGGTCCAAATTAAATATGCCACTAAATTAGTAGATAAGAACGTATTGGCGTAATTTTACGGAAGAGTTTGTTGCAAAGATAAACATGAGTGTCAGTGATTTTCTTAAGATTTCTGGATACTTTTTTGTCTGTACTTTTCTGTAATTTCACAGAATACTTTTTCTAACATTGTAGTAACCGTCAAATATCACATCTCAATGTTTTGAGCGTGGAAACTAATTAAATGAAGAAAATATGATTTTCGCCAATATTTGTGTAATGTATTTTTTTTTCATCGTAGGAGACATCTTTCTATGAGAAATGGATGTAAGTTGTGACCATGTAAAATAAAATCCCATGAATTTCATTTTTAGATGTGTTTGTAGAAAATATATACAAATGGGGAAATACTTTTCCACTTGGGAGTAAAAATTGCCAAATACAACAATTGAATATATCAGCAAAACGATAGGGTTAACTTCAGATGAAATTAATTTTCGCCGAGCTAAAGAGCTTCTTGGGGCGAGGACGTTCAACTAGAAGAAACTCCATCGCTTGCTTTGTAAAAGCAACTGCAGGTTTCCAGGCGCTGACTTCTTTCTTGCGAGCTGGCGTAGAAGTGAAACTGGTTGTGTCAGGGTTGTCTGCGTCTGACGGGAGGACATTCTTCCACATGTCCACGCGACGACGACGCTGGGGGACGCCATCTTGGCGGAGCGCGCTGCTACCGGCCCTCGCTGGCTGTCAGACGGCGCTGAGCAGGCGCCGGTCCCTGGTCTCGTCAGAAATTCAATTAAAACACCCCCTCCCTCCCCCCTGGCTCGTTCACCCCCTCCACTTCGGCCCTCGAAGCCACCTCCCGGAAGCTGGAAATCATAGCCCCCTGGGTCCTTGCTCGCCAGCCGCCCACCCAGCGACTTGGAGTGGTTGAGACGAGAAACAGGGATGGTTTCACCTCGATCCTGCTTAAGGGCGTTCCAATGGAAGAAAATCATAGTTTAAAATCGAGTAAGTTTTGTAGACATTACTTGAAAGTACATTTTCCTCTTACGAAATAAAATTTAACTCAGCCAGTTTTCCCATAAAGACATTTCAAAGTCCAGAATTGTAATATTTTTTACTTCATACAAAACTTGAAAACTAATAAACACAATAAAATAGAACAAAATCACATCAAAACTACATATCACAGTCTATTATAAAATATTTTTGTATTAAAGAAATTGTTAAGATGACAAAATATTAGCAAATTTTAGAATTTTCGTAGTGGGTCTTTACGTACCTGAAGCAGTAGCTCGGGACATGCACTTTCACTGAGAATTATTTGATTTCATTATGTTTATTGGTTTCCTAGATTTGTATGAAGTAAAACATGCATATTTTGACTTTGAAATGCTATTATGGGAAAACTGGCTACGCTATATTTTTGCACGAAAAAACTATCAGTAAAACTAACAATATTTCATGCAAATATAAGACTGTAGTTTTTCCCCATTTATACGCCCTTAAGGAGCGCCCCTAGTTAATAAATTAGCACCCTTCCAGAATGTTTGTTTATTCTAATTTCTCAAAAAATAGTATACATACGAGAGTAAAACATTTATGAAGCAAATACAAAAGTAGTAGGCCTATCTTTGGTATTATGGTCGAAATTTTGAAGCTTGAATATCAATACTATTATAAAAATATTGGGATTTCAGCTCCATTCGTCTACAATAAATTTGTTCTTCTGTTAAACAAATAATTTACTTAAAGTAACCTAGATGCATCCTTTGTGAATATACATCTGTATTAAACCCCTAGTAAGTTATTTTTTTGTGAATAAACCTAATAAAATCGTGGCTTTTTTTTTTTTTTTTTGTATTTTCTGTCATTTTTTCTGTTCTACGTTCACAGATACTCTCTTTTGGTCTGTGACACCCCTTGGTTTCCACTCCTCAGAGTGCCTTCTCAGACGAGAACACGCCCAGTTGTCGCTAGTCGCTAGCTCATGTCTCATTTATATAGAGACGTTCCTTAAGGCGCCCGCATACTGGCCGTGTGTTTGTGTGAGTGAGACACGGCGCCAAGGGCGATGTTGACCGGCTCATCTGGTGTGGTATCGCCTCTACCCCAAGGCACTGGTACGGCGTGCAGTGGTATCGTAGATCACTCGCCTAACTGACACTTTCAGTGTCATCTCTTTATTGGTGGAAGGTTTTTAACGAAGTTCAGTTCACTTTTCTGTCGTAGTTTCACACGAATCCCGTGAGTAGTTTTTCAGATATAATATGTTTAGAAAGCTGTTTTTAGCCATTTTGAGGGACTCCGAAATTATTTTTCTAATTAACGTGATACTTTCAAACAACCTTTTCGTCATCGTTTGAAGTATATTTCCGTTTCGTACAATGATAAAATGGCACATGTGGACTGGTCGTATAAACAGTATTTGAGAACACACTGCAACACATAAGCGCATAGTAGGCAGCACCCTTAAGACCGTGCTACGGTCGAAACAACCACAACCACGACTTTACCCACTACTATTGCCACAATGCATTGTGGACACCACACAATATTTTGTCGTCATGGACTTCGCCATATTTTTTGTTGGTGGTCACAAAAATCGTTTACTGCCTCCCAGTTAAGTTTTGTAGCGACTACAAAATATTGTAACCACTACAAAAAATGGTGAGGCCCATAGTGATATAAAACATATTGTGGCAACCAGAAACCCGTTATTTCTGTGCAAAGTCGTTCAAAATTCGCCTTGCTACTGTTGACATAAGAAAGACGGACGTTTACAATTATTCACTGATAAGATTTCACTGTCTAATGAATTCTTTTAAATTCTTGCTTTAGTTTAGTCTATTTATGCACCATGTAAATAACTTTCCGTATATTTTTATTTTCGTTAGCATTTTGCTCTAAACAACATCTTACTTTTATTTTCTCAAAATGAATATATCAATGGACGGCAATAACATGAAAATCCGACTAGAAGAGAATTGTGACTCCTCGCATAAGAAAGTAGAGAGCGACTATGCAATATACATTGTTATGCAAGATTGTAGCGTGCACCATACTAGAAGAGAATGAGGTCAACACTTACTGTTATTGGTATGGTTATGGTTATTTAGATTATAGAACGGTTATGGTGCCTAGCCGACCCTCGGCCGGGCGTCCATGGCACTCAGATGACTGGACATTCAACGGATTACTCCTTCGCACCATCCTTCCCTGGAATACTACTAGGCCTGAGTAGTCGGAGGGCTCAAACAAATTGAAAAGCGGATCTTGGTTCGTCACAACCCTTGAGGGCACAAGCCTACCAAGGGTTTAAATGCGTTGTAATGTGCGGGAAAATACTTTTTCTATACGAAACTATTCAACACATGCCGATTGTGCCAATGTACAAAAATCACTTCGGAAAAAGACGGAATGCCATTTTCCAGGCCCTTGCTCATTAAAAACACTATTTCGAAGCCCTACAACTTAGCAAAAACCGCCATTTACTGCACCATACTTAAAATGTACCAACTGGATGTATCCGAAACTAGGATATGGACGCACAGCGAACTTTGCTTCTAGTTCAGTGCCTGGCTCGTTGCGACGATGCGACATTTGACGCTCGCTCCAAGATCGCCCTTATAAATTTGCCGCTTCTGAGCCTCTAACGTGGTCGGCGGTGCCCTTATGAGTGAGTGATAGTCGCCATCTTGAATTTGTGTATTTTGTGCCATAACGTTTCTTCTGGCTAAACTCGTGGAACTTTAACTTAAATACAGAATATAATTCATATTGATAGAATCTTAGAAAACACAAATCTTTATTAACCGTTGCTGTTGTTACATATCGAATTGCAGTTATACGCCATTCGGAATAAATTGAGCACTAAAAATTTAACCTTTGAAAAATAACACTAGCCTTTACTGCATACAATTGAAAATTAACTGTAGTTGCCTTACTGCTTGTATGGTTGGCAGCGCAAATCAACATAGTTCCGTGAGTTTTCGTATTTAAATACAACAATACTGAAACAAAATCAACATACATCGACATAATTGAATGTAATAAATAAACTTGTTTTTACTAAACCGTATCGATTCATAATGACGGCACAATTTATCTTACACGCTCAAACATCATGTGACGAGTCCAGAGAGGTTAGACTCGTCCCATCATTAGATGTTACGCGCGGAAACATACGAATTGGCTGAAAATATAAATTTCAGCAGGGCTTTTTTGAGTGCTCGCATTATCCCGAACCGCCTATAAAAAATTCTTATTACTTTCTTAACAGCAATTCGATCTGTATCAACAGCAACGGAAAATAAAGATTTAAGGTGTTTAAAAGTCAATCAATATGTATTATATTCTGTAGTTAGCGTTCCATGAATTTAACCAGAAGAAAAGTTTTGTCACAAAATACAAAAATTCAAGATGGCGAATATCATTCGCTCTTAAGGTGACCGCCTGCCCAGACCGCCGAGTGGTGTGCAGAGCTTCGGCCGGTAAACGTTTATTCGAAAGCTGCTCAACGTATGCGAGTAATGTCTGCTTAGCATTGGATTAACTTACACGTGCGTATATCCTTTTCAGGTACTCCATTCATCTCTAAAGCTTACCTTTCGCGGCCGAAAACGGCAGACGTGAATGTTTCTGCGGTCTTTTTTTGTTATGAAAATCTTGGTGCTAAATTTTCAAAAAGACCTAGACTTGTTTAATATTACGCATAAAATGATAGCACTACTACTGAATGTCTCATTGAGGCGAACTATTGTCGAGCAAATTGTACGCCAGTTCTAGTACTTACGATAAGGTTAACTCTACTACAGTTTACAAAGAAAATAAGTTTTCTTATGGGAGAGCTTGGCACAGGGAATATTTCTGCCACTAGTTTCGCTTCAATCGCTAATGTACCAGATAAATACGAAACCTTAGTAAAATGAATTTAAATAAACTTGAAAATGATAAGTCATTTAATCAAATTTTAAAGTGAAAGGGAGCCGATTTCGCGTTTTAAATTATCAACTTAATGTAACTTAGAATTCAGGAAAGCTCTGTGGTTGGTCAGTTTGGCGCGTTACTGATACCAGGGGGCGGATTAAATATCGCCACCTGCTATTTGCACCGACGTAGCGGAACGCAAGTGCAGAGTAAATTAAACGGGTTCTCTATGGCGTTACGTGAGTATATAATTCCAATGTAGTGCAACCAGACAGACGCAGGTGTAAAATTTGTGTTCCACCCGTAAAAAGCTAAATTTAATCGGCCCCCGGCTCTCAAGCGGCAGAAACTTTCCCTGTGACAATCTTGTAACATTGATCTTTGTAACCTGTAGTAGAATCCTTACTTTCGTCTAGAAGCTAGTGGAAGTATAACGTCCACACTGCTCCGGGACTTCTAGACCTCAGAAGTGCAAAATACGTCCACCCAGGCGACCCCCTTAATAATCGAAGACGATAGAGTCACTGTACCGTAGTGGTGAGCACTAAAATATGTAAGGCCCCAAGACATGCCAAACGGTTCATGTACATTTTGGTACTGTAATATTTAGCAATTAAGAAACATTACATACTACCTACTTCGCTATGTAACTACTGGCGAAACGCGAGGTTAAGTTAGAACTTATTTTACCAGGAAAAAATAAATTCTATAAAAACTTCTGAAAATATGTCTAAACAATGCGTTTAAAAAGTCTCATGTGCCAAAATTTTTAAGATCATGTCTACACAATGGCCACCTCTGAAACTGACGAAGCAAAACAATTTTTTCAAAGTTTTTGTAATTAGCGTGCACGTTCAAAAGTCATCTTGTTAAACAAAACTCCTCCTAATGAATTCAGTTACGACGGCTGAAAATTTTTCCGGATTGCTGTTATATCTGCAAACATTTTGCGCGCGCATATAAAACCAAATTAGAATGAGATGAAGTCTTTTCGAGTTAATTTTTTCTCCGCACTGAACAGTAACGACTCCTTGTTTTCAAGCGGTCTTCATCAGTATTCATAATTCGCAGCCACAAACGAAGATTTTTTTTCACCCCTCTGCCGTCAGCCAATAGGATCTCAGGCCCCCGCCAGACGTTATTTTTAATGGCACAGTCAAGAGCACTGCTGCCTGTGTTTGGAGTTCTAAAAGGCAGGTAAACCAAGGGCATGCTACACATTAAGAATAATTTCACTCTAGAGCACCTGAATGCATGAGTGAGTTATGTCCATTGGAGGAGATAATGGAATGTATCTGCATAGGAAATTTTCTGTTAAAATCACGATATAATCTTTACTGCATATTAATTACAAGCAGAAAAGTGAGGACTTGTACATGTTTAGGGGTCTGCCCGTCTAACTTGTGGCTTCGTAAATATTGCCGCAGGAAAAATTAAAATAAATAAAAAGGAATGGAATAAAAATAATTAAAAAATTACAAATGAAAATAATAATGTTCTTATTTTCTCGTAAATATGAAACAAATGGGAAAGTTTCTCATTCTCTCAGAAATTTCACTTGAAATAAAATTTGTTTGAAACTGTACCTTTTCAATTGCTAGAGATTCGGAAACGCCGCTAATTAATTTGTGTAGATGTTAGAATTCAAATATCTCTACAGGCGAGATGTTTTCGCGACTGTATCCCTGTCTATTTTACACGTCCTTGAGGACTTTGAACCAATAGCAGCCCTGCATGGATACCCCCACTGACTCTTGCGCTGTCTTGTCAGTCTACATACAACAGGCCACTCACTGGAGCAGCAGCCAATCAATGTACAAGTAGCTGAGGAAGGAGTGGCCACGGGACTCTGGTGTCTGGTCCTTGAACCAGCGATATTTCCTGGTCTCTAACAATGACTACATTGACAAGTAATTTCTTTTAACATTTATTGTGCATGACTGCTGGTTAGGTTGGCATTTAAGGACGTTCAGGTGGCAAAAATTCATAATTTTATATTTGAACTACATAGTGTTCGTTTTTAAGACTTTACTTGTGACTACATTTTCCACTTGTAAATTTTTTTTGAGCTCTCGTAGTTTTTCCATGGCGGCATGTCTTACTCAGAATTTGCAACTTACGGGAACATAGTAATAACAAAAACCAAGTGACTTACTCGAAGGAAATAATTCACACTGAAATTAGATGTTCTGGGTCATATGCTAAAATATTTAAAAACACACAACAAAGTAATGTTGTCTTTTTTGATAATTGCCACAAATGAAGTAAATCGTCATAATTTTCAGATTAAAAAAAAAGTACAAAGAATCTTTCAAAGACATTAGTGTTCGCACTTGTAAATTCTAAATTCAGAATACGACAGCATTACTAAACACACGAAACCACGATTTCCTTTAATCAGCACCCTGCTAGTCTTGTACGAGGACTGTTTATGTAATATTACATATAGGTTCCCTTGGTACATGTGCCAGCCTCCCTCACCGATGAACGATACAGGTTCCTGCTAAAGGGCGTTCTGCAATGACACGTACGTGGATACGGATCACAAAAAAAAAAAAAAACGGAAACGTAAGGCATCTATGACGGCACGGAAGCGGACGCGGATGAGTACGGATTCACGTAACAAAGCTGGTCATCTCCCAACTCTTCTTTGTCCGTGCTTCCGTGTAGCCAATATATATTTTCTACTACAGTTGCCATGTTGCATGTACACATTCATTTACAAAAGTAGTATATTTCCGGTTGTGCCAGACTAGTGTATTTGGTCTTGTTTTCGAGAATTAGATTGATTATAAAAATATTGAGAGTTAGATTTTGGTGTTCTCTTATGACGTCATTTCCAACGTACCTTATTGGTCGGTATAGTCTACTTTACCGTGTATTGTGAAAAAAACACTCGGAGCAACGAAACGTGATCCGCTTACGTTTTCGTGATTCGTATCCGTGATCGTACGCTTCCGTGTCATTGTAGAACGCACATAAAAGATAATGTATGCCATTAGGAGCTCCATGGAGTAGGGTAGGTTATCTCAGTTATGTGATCAGGTTTCAACGATTACCAGGATTTGATGACCCGTGTAACGTCATTCAAGGTTTTAAAACGAAGAGAATCAAGAAACGGCAACATATTAACCACATTATAAATGTTTTGCTAAATACTGCATCCAAAGTGCATTCCTTACAATTACGTGTTTAAATTCATACATAACATTAGTTTTAGTAGTTGACCAAGAGACCATCAGTTGAAATAACGAACTCGGGTTAACTTACCTGGGGTAATATTCCATACACCAAGAACTTGGCTGACCTACCCTAACCGTGTGAAATTTCATAAGCGCCTTAAGGTGACCTGTAAACTCCCTACAACAACACAACGTACATGCACACAATTTCCGAGTTGTGACACTCCAAGGACATGTCGATTGTCCTACTTCTTATGTCGTCCGACTTCCTTCGTCTACCGAGCTTGCTGCCGCGGAATTTAAATTAGGAAGGGCGCTGCTTACCTTGAGTGGTTTTGCGCGTCAGAGGCTCAGTCTGGACCACGGTCGTAGAAGAACAGGTCTGGACACTCGCCTGGAAACATGATCCTTTGTTGTTTGGGTATAGTTCACCAAGTTACCGAGAATATTGTGTTTTATTGGCGCTGCAGTTAGGGCGGTCGGACTGAAACTCCACCCACTTCCTTTCCGCTAAGATAAACAATTTGTCAAAACGAATTTTTTTATCAATTTATGAAATACTTCCTTCGCTCACAAAATTAAGAAAAGGCTCCAGCAATCTTTATTTACTTTATAAATTTAACAATGGAAAAAAGTGGGCGGAGTTTTAGTCCGACCGCCCGGATTACAGCGCCAAAAAGTACGACATTCTCGGTAACTTGACGAACTACAGACAAACAGCAAGGGGGTCAAGCATAATACATTGGTAGATAGGCGAGTATCCAGACCTGTTCTTCTACGACCATGTTCAGGACTGGCGGAGTTGTGAGTACGACCTTGAAACGCGCGTCAAGTGCCGCATCGGCCCACAAGCTGAACTAGAGTGAAAGATTCCTTCCGATCCACGTGTGCTACGGCACTTTAAGCGGTGACCATGTGACTTTATTGGTGGAAAGTATGTAGCAAAGTTCAATGAACGTTTTTAAATGAACACATTTTGAGCCTGAAAAATCCGTTCTTAGCTATGTCGAAGGGCTATGTAACCGTGTTTTTAAGGAGCGTGGTGTATTAATGATATTCTGTCCTTCTCCGAGGTGTGTTTTATTTTCGTACACTAACACCATGGGCACATGTGAAATAGTTTCGTAAAACACGTATTTGCGAACACACTGCAACACATTTGAATCCGGCGCCCTAAAAAAAAAAAAAAAAAAAAAAAAAAAAAAAAAAAAAAAAAAAAAAAAAAAAAAAAAAAAAAAAAAAAAAAAAAAAAAAAAAAAAAAAAAAAAAAAAAAAAAAAAAAAAAAAAAAAAAAAAAAAAAAAAAGCCTCAATGGATCAATTTTAAAGTAATGTATTCAAACAAGAAACATTCTTTGTAGTTTTTTTTAAGAAAAGCAGTTGCATTAAGAACTAAGATAAGTATATTCTATCTCGAATACTGAAGCATAAAAATACAGTGTTAAAATTTTTACTTTGCAAATCTCTATATGTGGCAATATTTCTGAGCATATTTAAACTAGAATGCCTTTAATTTACTACTTAGCTACAAGCTAGCTAGGTAAAGAAACTCCTTTAGGCGGTTTAAAAATTGAAAGTTGTTTTCTGCGTTTTTAAAATAAACAGGTACCATAAATTCTAAATTTTAGTTATGTTCGAGTTAAAAAAAATTTACAGAATGAAATTATGTGGCTACTACTAGTGTTTTCCCCTCCATAATAATATTAACAAATATTTGAAACTTGTTATTTAATGTTCGCCCTTATTTCATTGTTAAATATTTTAATATTGTTAATGGTAAATCTAGCCCATTAGTTGAAGACTTACCACAGACTAACCGGAAAACATAATCCAGAGATACGCGTTTTATGACACTGCAGTGACTTCAAGAAATAAGGAAGATAAAATTAAAATTTCGGCTCAGATGACTGTGCTAACTAAAATTTATGTTAAATAAATTATAATTATATTCTTACAATAATTATTCATGTAATTTTTTAGTCATCTGGAATTTAATCCAGCTACTTCTTATGTCACAATGCCTTACAATATATTCTCACAACCTATTAGGGGTGAGGGCAGGATGGCCACTTTAACGGCCTGAAACATACACTGTAAATATGTTTTCCTTTGCAGTTTTTCGAACTTATGTAGATTTACAAAATTTTCTTTGTAAAATTATTTTCTGGGAATGTTACAAGGATTTTCTTTCTAAAATAATTAAGGGAAAATTTGTAATCTACCAAAATCATAAACTTTTCGGAAATTATGTAGTTATACCAAATCACATCCTCTGGGCTGTATTTTTTTTTTTTAAATAAAGCGAATATGCATATTGATTGCGTGCTTCAAAATTAAGATTAGTTACGTCATTGAACAGTACATGGAATATTTACAAATAAGAAAAGAGCAAACGAAATGTAAGTCAATGTGGACTAGAGGAGAGCTGCGTGGTATCCAAACGCAAAAATGCAGGTACGAACAATGGTGTGTCCACAAAGATTTTTCTCAAAATAATTACATATAAAATTATTTGTTTTAAAGTTGTTTAATAAATATATTCAGTGTCATCATTAGAGTAACATAAATATTGTAAGTTTAGTTTTCCTTTATTGCAAGAACACATATACGTTGTATTTGTCAAGAACTGTAATTTTACAAGGAATTTATTTGGAAAGTGAGTTCCAAGTAATTTCCTTGTAATAAACACAAAACAAATTTAGAGTGTATGATGCTGTCGAGAGACATGTGCTTGACGTGAATCCTGTTTTAATTAACCCATTTTCGAACATAATGGGAGTCTGTCTAGCAATAGAGGATCAGTACAGATCACAGCGACTTCCAGTGCCGTTTGCAGTTCACCTCATAACCGCCGTCACGTGGTCTACTTGCTACTGGGAAGTTAGCCAAGTGTTAGTTAAGCGAATTTTTTACTCATAGCCCTATTGTACATCTCAAACAAACAATTTAACAAGAGAAAATCATGTTCAAAATAAAAAAAAGTATTCGCGTTTATTTATTGGAGTTTATCTACTAGTCGGTAATGTTTATATATTTTTCAGTTACACCAAAATACTATTAAATCAACTGGAACAGGCAGATGTAGGGATACATTTCTAAAGCTCACAGCCTCTTTTTTGCATCAACGGGTTTTAAACTAAACATGTCTGTGAATAAGTACTGCGCAAATAATAATAAAAAAAACATTCATACGTGTTAAATTAAAAATCTGAATTAATCTATCGTCATTTTGCTTATATGTATGTAACCTGTTAGATGGTTCTGGACGTAATGTAAGCCAGTAAGACCGTATAAACAGAGTTAAACTAGGTCTGATGTAAAAACAAATAAAGTTTACTTAATTAAACAATGTCATTATTATTTATCTGCCCGTGATTTTTAATTACTTGTCGATAAGAAACTTTTTCTTTAATATTTGGCATTCGAGTATTAGACGCGGTACGGAGGAAATAAAATAAAGTCTTCGATTAGTTAGCGATGGTAATAATTAAGTAGACGTGGTACATATACGCTAGTGCATTTTTTAAAAATCGATCCCGGCGCTAAATGTACGTGATACTGTGGCAAAACACATTTGCTCAAAAATATGGTAAAAATAGTTTTTCTAGGATTGCTCGTGTTTGTGACGATTCTTGAAGAATCTAATAAACGTTTCCAGCGTTTAATTATGTTCCTCGCTCTCTTGAGAATCATATGTCAGTTCCTACAAGAGTGTTGACATTATCGCACACATTACCGAGGCGAGAAGGTCGCCTCCACATGTGCCGTTGCCGTCCGGAAGGCTGGGCTGAGATAAACCCCGTACTGGGTAATTTCTCTGCTGGCGGACAACAGTCCGGTATTGTTGCTTTGCTCGCCCTATCATCAAGGGAGGATAGGGTGCGGGTGTTTGAAGGGTGGTGTTGCGGGGAGAAGGGGTGTACAGCCGCTGGGTTTTATGTCCCTCTCGGTATGCTTGCCCGGGCGTTTACCAAGGCTTGTTGCGTTTCTCGCACCGACTCCGCGCTCCATCGAGGGTACGCTACCCCCTTCACAACCCTCCCCCTCTCCAACCCTCGGAAAAGACCTGGCGAAAAGGAATTGGTTCCAGCCGAGCGTCCGGGAAAGCTTTGCTCTACCCCGTATCCCATTTCACCCCTCACCAGCCCGCTTGAAAACAGCACGAATTTTTAACAGCCCGCAAGTTGAGAAGAGCAAGCAGCATGGAGTTTTGAATAGTTCGGCGCTACGGAATATAACTGCCCGAGGGAAAATCCAGCCGTTTTAAGCTGCAAACTCCGTCCTGCGAATATTTTTTACCACAAAGATTGTTATACGCAGAGTAAACATCGCGCAGCACGTAAGTGGATGCGTAGAAATAAAAGCACTCCCGTAAAAAAAAAAAAGATAGGAAAGCAATAGTATAAGAAAGGTCATTTTAAAAAGCTCCCGCCGAGAAATGTGCTGACTGCGAGCAGTTTTCTTTAGAGGTGCTTGTTGTGAATTGCATTAACATATCCCGCTGGAGCTGGTACGAAAGGGCGCCACAAAGCGGATAAGCTGAGGTGGAAAGTGTAGAAAGATGTTCATAAGGAATCCCAGGTTTAGGAAATGTGTACGCGACTATGCGATATTCAAATTATTTGAACTTTTGTCGCGTATGCATACTTAAATTAACTAAGTAACAATCAATGTGTATCACCACATCAATTTTTTTTCTCACGTAACTTAGTGAGTATAACTCCTGTGATATACACATTACACTTTTATATGCATATTTAGTCCCGGTTATCAAAGAGATTAATAGCGTAGCAGCAATTCCCATAGAATATAAAAGTGTTATTAATAATATTTTTTCTAAACGGAATCTGCAGAGCACACATCCTGCCAACACGTATAAGCTACTAACTAAAGAACGAAGTTCATTATTTTCTGTATCGTAGACAATTAATGTATAATTCAACACGAATATAACTTAAGGCATTTTATGACGCTGTATACGCAACCTGTTCAAAGTAAAATATTGAAAAGAGGAAAAGAGAAGTACATTGCTACAACAATTACTTGCTCTAAAATAATAATATTATTATGTTAGTGCCGATCCGCTGGAGAGATTGCGGGAGAGGTGCTATGCGGTTTCACCGGCCAAGCTGTGACGTCACGACAGCCATCTTGGATTTGACCTCGAACTTGAATTTTTTTGCTTAAATAACCATTTAAAAATTACTCTTTTCCCTGATATATTCTTCCTTTTTTTTTTTCTCTCGTCTCCTCATAAAATCATATGACGCCGTTGTCTTCTCAATGCGGGCAGACGAGTTTTTTTTCTTTCGGGCCCACCGCATCCCGAAAGCGGGTAGATGACTCCAAGGATTATGAGAATCGACCCTCAAAACGAGCAGATGACCCCAATGTCTTCTTAGTACTGGCAGATGAATAATGTTTCGTGATTGAGGGCAGGTACTCAATCAATGTTATAAAATCAATCGAAACTTTTAATAAATCTATAAAAAAAATTTAATTAAAAAAAATATATATTTTATATTTAAGTGTTTTATTATCGATACTAATAATTGTTATTACTTTAACTCAACTCCCGACGACAGTTCAACCCGATCGATTTTTGATAAAATCAGTAAGTTAAATAATCAGTCATAATAACATTATGCTCTTGTATAGACCAATAGAAATATATCGTTTGCGATAGTGCTATGAAAGAAAGTAAAATAAGCTGATTTGACGTAACTAACCAGTACACATATGTGTGTATATAAACATCACTTCACGGCTAAAAAATAACATAACGGTTGTAGGAAGACCTAGTATGTACAATAAGTTGGTTGGCAACCATGCGGCTTCAGACCGTAGGAAAGACTGGAAAGTGGGCGTCGTGAAAGTGATTTCTGCAGAGACCTGGAGAAGTATATGCAGTCAGAGTCAATAAGCGCGCAGTTTGTTTGGACGCTGAATTATCGCCTCCTCGCAGACACCTCCCTCATTGTCAGACGAGGTTCCCTTCTTCCTTGAGGAGGTGATAGATTGGCGGCCGTCGAGTCGTGATGAGTGGGAGAACCTCGCACGTGACTTGTGTGCTTCACACGCCACACGATCCCGATATCTCCCTCCTCCCGTAGCTTCCCTCCTTGCCTCGTCTGTCGTCTCACCTTGGCCTTGCACTTAGTAAGCTTACTTATACTAAAGTCAGGTACACACTACTCTTAATTCTCTTCTCAATACCTTACTTCATTCTGTTCATAAACGTCGACTGAGATTTCGTAACGGAATTCCGTAGCAAAACGTATGTGTTGTGCACACACTATCACTGTTTACTTCTAAAGACCGGTATTCACTATTCATAATGGACGACATGAAAAGAGGCGGAGCTTCAGTCAGGTGTGGGATACAATTCATATCTCCATGGATACCGCAGCCGAACATAACCTTCATTAAAATGTTTGGCGTCAAATGTCCCGGATGAGATGTACGTCAAGAAAATTGATTATTTGTTTGGAATTTACCGTTTTTTTTTCTTCAGGTAAACATTAATCTTATGTATTTGCGTATCTTAACCATGAAGTAGAAACTACTATTTTTTACCCTTGCATGCAAATCTATGAATGCGCAACATTTTTGCTTTCTGCAATTACCAACTAACAAATTAGCATGTTTGTAAACAAGCTTTGTTTCCCACAGTACTTTTCCCCTGCGGTGACGTCAGGGGGCGTGTACTTCAAGTCGTTCATTCAGTATAGAATTCATTACCAAATTCTGTGCAAATAGCACTGTGACAGTGTGTACCGTAACTACGTTGGTTCCAGACAGAATTCTGTAACTAATTTCACAGATAGAGCCTGTCCTATTTTTCATCGTAGTGTATGTTCACGCGCATGCACAGTGCAGTTTCATCCACGGCGCATGTGAAGTACGCAAGCAGGATTGCCAGTGTGATTTGAATATAAATAAATTTCTTATTTCTTGCAAAACAATGGCTGCCGGAGTTATCAAAACCTAAATAATACAAGTCAGTGTAACTTACTTGGGAGTCTCATGCGTGTTTTGCTTGTGAAATAGTTTTCGAGAATTCTACATTTATACTTTATGGATTATAGCAACCAACACCACAAACATTTTGTTCTTCTTTATGTACCGAAATTACATAGTATGTACGCAACATAGAAGTTTTGATACATAATTCTGGTGTAAAATATCTATCGATGTTTATGAACAGAAATAAGTAAGTAATTGAGTAGTGAATTAAGGATAGTGTGTACTGGGTTTTAGATTCATTACATATATATTTGTGGTGTTGGTTGTTATGTTGCATAAATGACAACAGTAAAATTGCCGAACATTATTTCAAAACAAGACTTGCACGTAGTTGCAAAATAAGTGAAACAATTAGGTTTTGAAACATTCGACGATCACGTGTCCAGTAGGAAACAAGAAATATATTTCTATGCAAAACATGTTGGCAATCCTTCTTGCGTACGTCGCATGCGCGGTGCCTGAAACTGTGCATTGCGCATGCGCGTGAACGTACACTACGATGAAAAATAGGTCAGGCTCTATGCGTGAAATTAGGTATGGAATTCCGTCTGGAATCAGCGAAGTTGCGGTACACACTATCGCAGTGCTACTTGCACTGAGTTAGGTACGGAATTCGGGTATGAATTATGCACAGTGTGTACCGGGATTACCGTTAATTCTACTACAGGTTGGAAAGATCAATGTTATAAGTTTGGCACAGGGACAATTTCTGCCGCTTGAGCACTGGTATTGGTAAGAGTTGAAAACTGACCAATCATAGAGCTTTCCTGAAATGTATGTTACATGTAATTTGATAATTTGAAATCCAAAATTGGATTGTTTTTCGCTTTAAAATGAAATTAAATGACTACTCTCTTCACCACGCTTAGTTAAATATGATTGTACTACGGTTTCGTATTTTATTAGTTGCGTTATCGGTTGCAATGAAACTAGCGGCAGAAATAATCCTGTGCTAAACTGTCCGGTAAGAAAACAGCTTCTTTCCGACCTGTAGTAGAATTAACCTTACTTCTGCTACAGGTTAAGATGCCGAGTTCTATTAGTTTGACAAGGGACAATTCCTGCCACTAGTTGCTCTGGCATCGCTAAGAGGGTTGAACCAAGTGTCGTCTCGTCAATTCCGGTTTACAGAGCTTTCGTGATTATGGAACTTAGCCGGTTATATTATTTTCGAAAATATAATTAGAAAGTTGAAAATACTTAAATTTTTAGTTAATAAAGTTTAAATTAAGTTATTTATCTTTTATCTAGGCTAACTAGTATTAGTTTTATTATATGGAGTTCAGGATGAAATTACCACTTTTTAAACGTCGGTTTTTTTCCTTTCATATGTGTTTGAGTTTACTAGCACATTTTGATATAAACAAAGCATCCTACGGAACAATGTAGGTGTATATATTGTAATGAACTGAAAAGTTAATGACTGAGATCACACTAAATCATATTTTTAAATTATTATTTACGATAAGATTATCTTCGAAAAGTACTTACTTTTTTACGAACAACCTCTTGACACCAGTGCAACAAGCGGTGGAAAATTTTCCTTGCCAAGCTCATATAAAATATATTTTATTATCTTCCTAACATGTAGTATAATTAACCTTACCCTGAGTAGTGACTTTTGGCGGTTACAATAAGTCACGAGGATAGCGTGAGTAAGGACGAAAATGTACCTCGATGCGCGCAAACAGAAACCCGTGGTAAATTTTCAAGCGTACAACATGTAACTACAGCGGCTTCTCAATCTACCCTGTTCAAGAGCAACATAAACTGCTGTAAGCATACAAAACTGGCCAACTGGCGCGAAAAGAGTATTTGTAAACAATATACATAACCTGAACTTCAGGGAAATAAAACTGGATGCACAGTGTTAAAAAAATATCGAATAAAGTTATAGGGTTACCAGACGTCCTCTTTTACATGTACATGTTCTCTTTTTACCGCCCCGTAAACTGTCCAGACAGGGTTTTATATAAAATACCAAATATCCTTTTTCTCAATAATAGGCACCCATGGTATTGTTTGGTGTCAATAACAGGCACCCATGGCATTGAGTACTCAATGCCCATGGTATTGTTTGGTGTCATCAAATATTTAGGAACGGTGCCAAACAGTACTAGCATTTGTTCACAGAAAATGATAAGTGCAGTACCTACATAAATTAAATGGAAATATATTTTAAAAACTATATTCAAACTGTTTTAATTAATTTCTTTTTTTTCGCTGAACTATGTGTTATGAAGTAACAAATTAATACATTTTCGGTAATTTTCTTTTGTTACCAATACCTTTTTTCCGTGTAAATTTTTTTAAGTGTCCTCTGGAATTAGCATGTGTCCTCTTTTTGGGTTATGCCTATCTGGTAACTCCGATAAATAAGCACGAAACTAATATTACAATATGTAACATAAATATTATAACGTGTAAAATGTGCTGCGGACGACAGACACATTTAGTAAAATATTTAGCAAATTTATAAAATAAGTGCTTTCAATTCCTGCCATTCTAAAACCCTGAATTTCTTGCAGCTTGACACATATTTACCATGCCGTGACCAATTATTAAATGTAATTTGCTGGCGTTAGGTTTTCGTCGCAATAAGTGACCAAGTTTGTTCGAACACCAGACATGTAATTCAGGGTTTTAGAGATGACGGAAATTCAAACTAAGCCTATATATTTAATGTACCTCTTAACTGTTTTACTATAAGCGACGTCATCAGCAGATTTTTACTGGTTATTTAATTTTATATATATATATATGTGTGTGTGTATGTATATATATATATATATATATATATATATATATATATATATATATATATATATATAATATTCCTTTCGTACTTCTTTCTTCAACATTTCGAACGTTTTGCTTACAGTTTCACAGCGCTATTGTTTCGGTTATGTCTACTGTTTAAAAATTTTGTTTCTGGCACCATTTGGTGAGCTACATCTGCTAACAGCAGCTTACCCAACACTCGAACAGGGTTGACAATGAATTTATCGAAAAGTCTCTCTCGTGACATTGGACGCTTGAAAACGTAATTTAGGTAACCGTTTGTACTTCTCTACCTGAAATTGTTCTCCTGGCCACAGGCCAACCTTGTGATATTTATTAAACGCTTTAAGTGATATTCTTAACAGAGCGACGCGAAGCGATCCGATGAGCATTAGCCGATCAGAGCTCTGGCGCTGGCGGCGAGCATTGACAGCATGCAACCATTGCAGACGTTGACGTAACATTGCAAGGCGTCAGACACCGCAGAGAAGAAGGAGGAGGAGGGGGACGAGGATAGTTTTGTCAACGTTGATTGTTGCTGCTATTATTTGAACAGAAAGAATGTAAATATTAATCTACGCAGGGTACTGTAACATTATTACTACAATTATTGAAATATTTTGTGACAGTGGGCAGTTAAGAAAAGCCTAATTTATGTAATGACAAACAGGAAGCAGACATATGAAGACAGATCGTTACGTGACGTCCTACACACAAATTCAACACAATATAATTTAATAAAACTAATTACACAAGAATCTCTGTCGAACACATAAAATACGTTAAATTCATATCTTCAATAAATTTACTGGTCGTTCTAATAACCACACAAGAATGAGTTACTGAGAAAAATAAAAAGTGAAATGCTCTCAAATACTATGTAGGAGTAGAAGTGAAAATAGGAGACAGTTAAATATATTCTGTTGAAACGTAGTAATGTGCAGGATGGCAAACTAACGTGCAGCACACACACACGGTAAATTAACTTCACAGTTACGTCTCTCAATTTACAAATAACTTGCACCGACTAACCATATTCGGATAAACCTTTTAATATTCAGGGGTCGCTGTGAGTCAAATATATCATTACGAAGCAATTTAAATTTAACAAGAAAAAAAAAATGTGCGAAATTATGCTGAACTGTTCTGTCCGGGAAAATGCGGCGACGGGACGCTACCACTACTGAGATGGAGGTTTTACCGGGAATTCTTTGTCTAGGAACCTCCCGAAGCGACATGGCAGGATCGCAGCAACTTCCTGGACTGGCCAGCGGGACATCATTCCTTCCTTCATTCCTTTCAAATCGAAAGACGCAGGACCCCGACCCGGGCAGCTCGGCGTCTCACTCGCCATCACAGTTCATGGTACAATTCCTTTCGAAAGTCGCGTCCGTGCTTATTCTTTGTTAACCCACTTTCGACATTGAGTACGTAATCTCTGCTGCACTTAAAAAAATGTTCGTTACGCCTTGCTCGAATCATTCTGGAGTGCCCTCTCGTGCTGCACTAAACAGCACTATTATTTACGTACTGAACATTCGTTATACAATAAAAACAATTAACATTAACACTTAAATATTAAAAGGAATTAAATCGGCCCCAATACAACATAAATATAAATAGTATTCAAATGACGAAATTAACATGTCCAGGTTTTAAAGTTTAAATGTCTGTAACTGAGGGAGCAAACCTACATGTGACATTACTTACCGTTCCGGGTGATTCACGAGGAGTTACCTTCACACACAGGATTTATTCTTTGCATTGTTAAAAAAAAAAAAAAAAAAAAAAAAAAAAAGTAGTATTCATGAGAGTCTTTTCCCAATATTTTCAGAGTACGCCTGGTTCGAATGATTAAAAAAAATTACCAGTAAAATAAAAATTGAAGAAGTAAATACAGTGATGTATTCAAGCATCAACAGTCGCATACAAACCGCACCCATGAAGTGTCTCGGATATTGTGTGGATTGTGTATGCCATCCCGTGTGAAATGTGCCCCGTCTGTAAACTAGACGTAGCAGTACAACTGCCTATTTTCATTTTATCAGGGACGAACATTTATTTAATATTTTTTGTTCCAAATGTGTGGCGACAACACCTCGGAAATCACTCTGTCTATATACATCATGTACGTTTAATTATGCTTAAATGTTTCTACTCTAGCTTTCAGGTTTTAAGGTGTTTGCACCCGAGATGTGTGTTTGCGTTACAAACGTGTCCGTTTTTAGATCACTATAGGTACTGTAATAACTTAAAAAAAATTAGAGAAAATTTTTATTTCCTTATTTAGTCTCTATTTACCGTGGTATTATATAACTAGTACACGTTTAAACTTCTTTGCCATAGAAACATACTGCAACGGCAAATCGCTACGATATTTTGACGCTCTGTCATGAATTGGCTTTTCAAGCGCCCGGTGACAATCGTCGTAGCTCTGTTGTGAATACAGATGTAGGAAAACAGTGCTTGTTGATGAGTTGACACAGTTGTGTTTGTCCGACTGGTAGCGGCCCTACTGTGCCCCGAACCCAGTGTTGTATCACTCGTGGCTTGCGCCAAGCAACCAAGTAGGCTACATGTGGAGCAATGTATCGTGATCCTAACGTTCATCTTCCTCACATGTATACATGTACAGTACGTATACAAAATAAAATACTTGTAAACATAAATTATTCGAGATTATTGGCACATTATTTCAAGGCATTCCTGTGAACTGAGAGTCATGTAGGGCTCGGTAGTTTTCGCGAAAAGATTTTTGCCCCACTTTGTTTCAGTGCCTTACGTGCACACCTGCAGCTCAACTTCATGGTTATTGGCAGAGTGTTTTTGTGCTGAGTTATTATTCATTTTACTGTGCCAATCAGTACATGGATAACTGTGACACAACACGTCTGTGATGTGCGGGTTTAACCTCCAGACGTTGTATGTTAAGATATCCAATCGCTGGCCACAAAGCAGAGATCCAGGTGCGCCCGTAAGGCACTAAAACAAAGTGATGCAAAATTTTTTCGCGAAAACTACCGGCCCCTAGTCATGAGTAACTAAACAAAAAATAACAACTTATAAAACTATTCACAAAAAATGAGCATAGGAACACGAGTCACATTTGAAGTAACGCGTACAGAAACTGCGTTAAGTGATGACAGTGTCGTGAAATGTCTCACAAATTTACTACGAGTGCAATAATTTGGAAATTCATCTGATATAGTTCTCTGCTGTTCGCTGGGGTTCGCAAATCGAACTTTAACAGTTTTCTACGCTGCTATCAGTGTTTAACCTTCACTTGCTCATTCACAGAGCTAATATATAAAATGTTTCATCATGGATTTTATTTAGTCTCTAAAATGGCACTCACCAGATGTCAGGAAAGTGCACTCGTTTATTCTATTGACAGCTAACAAAGGCCATGTGACACAAGGTGGTTATGCTATGGGACGAGGGTAGGTTGGCTAGGACAACATATCAACTTAAGGCATGCGAAGAAATCACGAGAATGGTTTCTCGATATACTCCCAGCTCGAGAGAAGGATAAGATGCTGCTAGGAGACGAAACTGGCCAACTGGTGCGAAAAAAGTTGTAAACAACAGACGTGACCAAAACTGATTGCAAGGAATTGGCGAAGCGTGGAATATTTTGTGTCACTTTAAACAATCGTAAAATTCTCAAGAATTGAATTGTAACTTTACAAAGTGGTTTGTATGTATACATATATGTTTATACATATCCAAGTATTTCCTGTAAATTAAGCTGGGAGTCCGGGGGTTTTGCCCCGTGAAAATTGTAATTTTGAGATAAAAAAATGGTGCTATTTAAGAAGTTTCCAGACAAATATTTGAATTAGAAAAGGAGGATACTTTTTATATTTCTATAAATAGGACTATATTATAATTTTAAAAAGTGAAATGGGCTAATAAAAAATTAAAAACTTTCAAGCATCTGAGTCTACATACCTTTATCAATATGTTTGCCCTTGAAAAACTTGAATAGTCCTTTAATTTTATAAGCCACAAGTCAAATTTCTCAATAATTTTGGAATCTGGAAAAGTTTATTTATACATGTTACAAAAACATTCAAGGCAAAGCGATCACTACATAGTCAAACACTTTTAAAATATTTTTGTGTTAAAATTTTGTATTCAGTTGAAGTACTGCAGTTGTACATTTTCCTCACCCAAATTACTCATATTCATTCGCCTTTGCTTAATTTGACAGAATGTATTTCAAACATATTCTACATTTCTTTGTTAATGTTGACCACAACAAATTAATTGAGTCTGATCTGTCTCATTTTCAGTGGGGGTTATATAAAAAAAGCGGCTAGCATTTTTGATGTTATTTATATTTCATTAAAGTAGTCAAGTAATCTTTTTTTCCATATTTTGTTAGTAGAATTCGTGTTTTTATTAATTTGCAAGCAACATAAAAAACAACTCGATTTATTTTAATCTAATCATTTTCATAAAATGCATATGTCAACACTCTACTGCAGAAAATAACTGTAAGTTTTACTTTCTGGAAACTGCAATCTAATAAATCTGAGTAATAAACCTTTGTAAGAAATCAATTAGGAAACACAATTTAAGTAATAACATACTAAATAAATAAATAACAGGTTATTTTATGGATAGAGGGGCCAACACAATCGAATGCAAATGTAACAACGGAATTACCGATGTTTGTTGTTAACAGAGATGAAATTAAAGCTACGAAAATATAACTTACCTGTTAGTGTCAATTTCAGTTGTTTAAAGATACCAGACTACTGTTGGCCTCATCGTCCGAACCAAATACAAAAGGCGACAGCACCACACCACTGAGATACCGAGGCTCGACTAATCATCTACTACACATCTAATCACTCCAAAAATACAAAAACTGGCATAATAAACACACTGAAAAACAGAGCTGACACAATATGCAGTGACGAAGCCTCGAAAATCGACGAGGCAAACCTTCTGAAAAAAGAATTCTTAGCGAATGGCTATCCTAAGGGCACCATAGACAAACATATGAACAATATTAAATCACATTTCAATTCTCA
>PNEQ01099501.1:47756-107155 GCA_003012365.1 Medauroidea extradentata | reverse complement strand
AACAAACTCGTCGTCAATGGGCGAGCTGATGTCTGCCAACTGTTGAGCGAGCGACATAACCTCTGTAACATACTCTTCCATTTTTCGGTAACTTTCTAACCGCACACCAAACAATCTCCGTAACAAGCCTAATCTCCGACTCAGCCCCTTGTCTTCGTATGCCTTTTTAAGACTGTCCCAGGCTTCTCTTGCAGTTTTCAACGATCGTACGTGAATGAGACAGTGCGACTGTACCATGAGGCAAATTTTCGCCCTCGCTTTTTGATCTTTCTTCGTATCCGGTTTTTCCGACTCAGTTTCCGGAACAACACACGCCCACAAGTCTTCATGAGCTAGATACAGTTCCATTAAGAATTTCCAAGTATTGTAGTTATTCGTGCCTTCGAGTTTTTCGATAGGCGGCAAGGAACTCGAACTAGCCATGCTTTCAGTTGCGGTTAAACTCGTGCTACACTTTAAACACTTCCTGACGCGATTGCCGTACTTTCAGTCGCGAAATGCATTATTTCCGACACGATTGCATCCTGGGCCCATAACCTGTTAATTATAAAAGTGGATGTTTCACGATATACACAGTTACGAACAACATCGCGGCCGTTCACGCAGCACATTCATACCGGAAGAAACAAAAAAGCAACACCATAAGGGATAACCCTAAAAAGACTGTCGATTACACTGCTACCAACTCTAACACTCTCCTCTGCCACAAGATTGCACAGTGTCCTTGTAATCAGTAAGGGATTGAATATTGAGGTATTGGACAACATGGTTTAGAAATACTAGTGTTTCAATCATTAGGCAGTACAGTGTGTATAAAACAGGAAAATTGGGCTATAATAAAAGTAAAAACAAGTTTATAGCATGTTTTGAAACACAAGGTAATGGAAGTGTTTGGCATAATTTATTTCCCCCAGGTGACACCTTTGCTCATTTTCAGTGCAGATTGCTGAGCTACACAACTTGTAAACATTTGTACAAAACTGTTTCCTAGACATTCCTTTCAGACATACTGCTCAGTAATGGAGTTAATTTAGGGGGTCTTACAATGTGTCGTCGTCGTACTATGTGGTGCAGGGAGGCTGGTCGTTTTTACGACTGTACTACTGATGCCAATTGTGCGATCAAATTCAAACTTATAAAAAGTAGCTGCCTTGGTGGACTTACTTTGTTTGTTTGAAGTCTAAAGTGCGAAAACTGTTAAAGCTACACAGCACACGCATCATGCCTCACCATAGCCTCAAGGTATGTGTCACTGAATTGTGCAGCCACTTGTGCACGTTCAGCATTTTCAAGTAATGCTTGTTGGCTGAAGCGCTATACATAACGGTTTCAGCCAGACCTGTTCATTGGAAGCCGAAATCCAGCTGTTTTAATGGCTGTTATATTATTTCTTTGTAGTCCGCTAGCTTTGTTGTCTAGCAGTGTACCCTTTGCAAGCAAGTTATCGAAACTGGTTGCCGTAATATGGTGGCAGCAATTGTGCCGTCAAAGCAATATTCTCTCCACTGACCTAGTTGGGTCTGCCTCCAATTAGGATGACCAGTTCCATTGCTGTATATCAGTAGCATCCAACAAGGACAAAGAAAATGGGTTGCCAGATTTGGCCATAGTAGGTAACAGAAACTGCAGGTTTTCTTCTAATAGTCAGCAACATTGACTACCCACCTCAGGATTGTAGAGTGGGCATGAGTCCGCCCTCACCCACCAATGTACGTGTAAAAATTTGAAAATTTAAGCCTTGACGAAAACTGGTATCCTCTGGTCCTCTGCTATGAAACTTGCTCTCTTTTAATTTCTCTCTCTCCTACTCTTTCTCTTGCTCTCACTCTGTCTTGCTCTTGCTCACGTACTCTCACTTGCCGTTGCTCACTTGCTCTTGCTCACGTACTCTCGCTTGCAGTTTCTCACTTACTCTCTCTCTCTAGCTTACTTGCTCTCTCCCTCTCTCTCTAGCTTACTTGCTCTCTCCCTCTCACTCTAGCTTACTTGCTCTCTCTCTCGCTCTAGCTTACTTGCTCTCTCTCTCTCTCTCTCTCTAGCTCACTTGCTGTCACTCTCTCTCATTTTAGCTTACTTTCTCTCACTCTCTCTCGCTCTAGCTCACTTACTCTCACTCTCTCTAGCTCACTTGCTTTCTCTGTCTCTCTATCTGTCTCTCTACCCTGCTGTCTCTCTCTTTGTCTCTCTCCCCTGCTGTCTCTCTCTCTTTGTCTCTCTCCCCTGTTGTCTCTCTCTCTCTCTCTTTGTCTCTCTCTCTCTGTCTCTCTCTTGCTGTCTTGGTCTCTCTCTCCTGCTGTCTCCCTCACAGAGTTATAGTTTGAACTTTTAGAGAGAGGAGTTTACAAATTAATGTATAATCATATTATATGGAAGTGTGTAAAATAATGCCGTTATTGGGTAATAGGGACACAGAAATTCCTTCGAGCCACTCTACCTAATAATCTCTTCCCAAATTGATTGCCACACCAGACTCTCATCTCCGCAGTATGTGTGTTCCTTGTAATACATTATTTGTATGTTTCCTCCTATGTAGAGTAGGGCCTACACATAACTATGCCTGCATTACAAAAGAACTATTATTTCAGCAGGTGTCTAAAACAACCATTCTGTAGTCTATATCTGGGCTTTACACTCCTTTTTTATTATAGTGTGAGGCGATCCACCCACCACTTAGGCCTTAATTATTTCATGTCTTGATTTTACTGTTCAGTTATTAGTCTGTATGAATGAGGTGCAATTTACAGACTATTATTATGTAAAAAAATGCAGAAAGGTTTTTTTGGAGCTATTCCTTCAAAGAGAAGTCAAGGTGACATGACATGTGAAAGGGATGATCCAGACTATGTTCTGTTGACCACCATTCAAAAATTATTTTACAAACCAGCTCTTCATTAATGTGCCCGGTACTGCTTTACAATGCATTGTCGTGATACCATGTATTTACTTACATTGAGGACACTTGGCGTGTTCTAAAACATGTATTTCACTCATTGTAAACATATTCAAGAGAAAGTAAACCGTGTACTGGTTTTGGTAATATTACATGAAACTTCAGAAATGAAAATCATTGTAATACTTGTATGTATAATTTGAATCATACTTTAAACATGTGGCGAGGTGTGTAGTGTACCAAGGAATGAGCTGCTAAGGAATGAATGTACAAAATACTTGTCCATATGATGTTGGACAGGTAGGGGTGGGTACACTCTGTCAGTAGCATAAACTCGGTGACTACATTTGCCATCAACCTCAGGTGCATGTAATGTTCGTAATATTATATAAATCCTTGTAAGGTAATGTGTATCAAGTTACTTGTGCACAGGCAAAATAGATTTTAAGATTTTTTTTTTTTGCAAATTCTAAATTTTTTTTAGATAATTATTTAATTTATTAAATTTAGTGAGACTAAGCAGTACTTCAGTTACGAGCAAAAGAAACTGGAAAGTAGGGTCTGCTAACTACACTAGAAATGTCTAAACCTAACTTCCCCTCTCCCTCTCTATTTTCGTCATAAAAGTTCCGTGTATTGCCCCTCTCTCCCTTCCCAACTCAAAATTTACTTTCGGCGCGCCTGTTCCAGAGAAAATTGCAATGGAATTTGGTATCCTGTGTAAACAACCAGCGGAGACAGTGTCTGAATCTTTAATGTGTGCAGTATGTTATTACACCTACTGTGTATGCAGGCCCAAAGCCAAGGGATAGCCGCCCTAAGAATTATTTTGGCCTCCTGAGTTTTAATTTACTAACTGTGCTATTGTATATGACATACATGTTACCTGTAGCTTTAATAAGAGGACGTGGCACATAATTTGGTGCTAAAAGCATTAGTTTACAGGTGTAGGTTTCTCGAAGCCAGTTTGCACAAATCTAAAAGCGGCAACCTTAGGCAAACTGTTTTACTAAGTTTCTGAGAAAAGATTTTTCTCGAGTAACGTATTTCTGAAGAATAATCGCTGACGCCGAAGTCTCGTAATTTAATTGCGGTACAAGAGATCACACTTAGCACGTACATATTTATGGGTAAATGTTTCTTCGTCAAGTTGACTAATATTATCCAGGTTCGTTGTTCTTGTAGTTTTTCCAATTTTCCATACCGACTTTTAAAAACCTGTGGATTTTTTTATTATGACACGGTAAATAACACAATATGGTTTTAGTCCACTCCTTTAATCTGCCATTTTCACATATCTACTTACTACCCTCACCAGGCATACCAACCACTACATTCTACATTACTACATCTCCCTCGTAATACTAAGCATAAATTAAAGAGAAATTAACTTAAATCTGATGGATGATAACTGAATTTTGTTACATAGACTATCATGACACATTCATGTTGTTGCAGAGATTATAGTAACACACAGTGTTACACAACAATCATGACACATTACACAACAACCCTAACCGATATTTGCCCTAACACAGTAATATGCAGTGTTACACAACAATCATAACACACTACACAACAATCATAACTGGTTAATATGACTACATAATCCTTCATAACACCAAGCATACATAAGTTTCACCAGTATTGGGGTTGTAAATACTGTACTGTTATCTCTGAACAAATTTCCTAGAGTATTAAGTGTGTTTAACCATTACTTTCTGTTATACATAAATTATCGTAACACATACACTCGCACTAAACAAGAAGTCTCTTCTTTAATATACAGATTTCAACTTAATAACTGTTACTGTTTTACATAATCCTTTAGGTACTTGGGCATTATCTGGATCATTTTTGCTCTGCCATCTGGGACATATAGTTTAATCAAAGTACCTTTGATTTGTTTGTATTCTGGCCCAAAACCTCTGAAACCATCTTCTAAATAATCACTGGATTTCTTATAGGTACTCTGAGCGGGCTGTTCTAAAAACACTATTGTGCGTTCACCAGACCAGTAGCACTACTGCCGCTTCTCCGTAGTTAGGTTTGTTGGCACATCCGATTACTGTTTGCTCGTGACCATGGACTCCTTCAGCTGGTGCGTGTTCCTCCTCTTGAGCCTTCCGTGTTCATCTCGAATCAGCTATGATCTCGGGGTTCCACTCCCTGCGACGATTCTGGCAGGCTGCCAAATACCTTTATCAAAATAAAAAACATTATCATCTTTCTGAATGGTAATGTGCCTGTATTTAGCAGTTTTGTCATAATGTAACTTGTTTTGCCTATCCTTTACTTTTTGTATTTTAGAAAACTTTTGAACTACACAGGACTGTAACAAAGTGTCATGTATGGGTAACTTTGTTCTGGTTCTTCTGCTGAAAATAAGTTGAGCTGGACTGTAGGGTGATCCCAACACTGGAGTGTTACGGAATTCCAGCAACATATTATCAATATGAAACTGTTGTTCTTTACATTTTTTTAGCATTTTTTTGCAAATTCCCACTGCCCGTTCAGCCAACCCATTACTTCTGGGATAGTAGAGGCTTGATGTTTGGATAGTGAAGTTATAACTGGAACTAAACTGTTTCATGAGTGCTGAATCAAAAGGCATGTTGTCTGCAATCAATGTGTTAGGTATTCCATGCATGGAAAAGACTGCTTTCAGAGTTCGCACAATGCTGGGTGCATCTTTGGATTGCAAGGGGAGCAATTCAATCCACTTTGAATAGTAATTGCACAAAACCAAATATGAATGTGAGTCAAACTCCAGGATATCGCATGCTACCTTATGAAATGGCAGTGTCTGGGGTTCCTGTAAAAGCATAGGTTCCTTGGGATTTATCGAGCTGAATTTTTCACAGAGGCTGCATCCTGCTACAAAATTTTCTATGTCTGTGTCCATACCACTCCATAAAATAATGTTTTGGGCCTGGCTTGGGTTTTCAACACCCCAAAGTGTGACTGGTGGAGGTTACCTAGTACAAGTCTTTTTAAAGATGCTAGAACCATTATTCTCTCACCCAAAAATACCAACCCATCCTCAACTACAATGTTGTGTCTGAGTTTGAAGTAGAATCTTGCTACTTCAGGTACTTACCTTAGTTTTGGAGTTTGGCCAGCCAATATAAAACAGTGTGGACAAGGTGCTGAGTAATCCATCAGTCTTGATTTCCTCTTGAAACAGAACTCTTTTTTCATTTGACATGTTGACTGTGTGCACAACATACCCTAGGGACGTATCTACATCATCAATTGCAGCTTTGGAGCATGCCCTACTTAGAGCATCAGCTATATGCATTCTCGAGCCAGGCATTTACACTTTATGCTTTGCAACCTCTTTGATGGTGTTTTGTGGATTTCTTTCTGCATAATTGACACTAAAGGTTTGTGATCTGTTTGTATTACTACCTCACGTCCATAAATGTACTGATGGAATTTCTTACATGCAAAAAGGACAGCAAGAAACTCCTTGTCAATCTGCCCATAGCTAATTTCAGTAGACGAGAGACATTTGGATGCATAACAGATTGGCCTGTCGTCCTGTAAGATGACACAGCCGATACAGTACCTTCCTTGCTGCTATCTGTTTGAATAACGATGGGTTTTGTATCATCAAATGTTTGCAAGAAGGGCTCAGAGGTTAGTATTTTCTTTAGCTTGTCAAGACATGCACCATGTACACTGGGGATCCATATGAACTCGCTTTCTTTTCGCAATAGACTTCTCAGTGGGCCTATGTATTCGGTGAAATGGGGAATAAAATCTTTCAGATAATTGACCAAGCCTAGAAACCTCTGGAGATCTGATTTGTTTTTAGAACATCAAAATCAATAACGCCGAGATTTTTTCACGGTCAGGTAAAACACTACTTCTAGTGAATGTGTCGCCCACATATTTGACTTGTTTGACTTTGTGTTGAAACTTCTGTAGATTGAATTTAACATTACATTTCCGTTCTGTGTCTAACACTTTGATGAGAATTTTGTCATGAGTGGCTTCATCCTCTGCATAGATGAGCAGGTCATCAACATAGATCATCACCCCTTCTATGTCCCCAAATATGTCTGTATTATATTTCTGAAATACTTCAGATGATATATTCAATCCAAATGGCAACCTTCTGAAATGGTAGCACCCAAAGATGGTCGAGAATGTGCAGTATGCTGAACTTTGCTCGTCTAGGTTTACATGCCAGAATGAATCCTTCAGATCTAATACACTGAAATATTGGAAGTGGCCAAGCTTTGCAACCACATCTTTAACTGTGGGTATCTCAAAATATTCCTTCACGATGACTTTATTAAGGTCTTCAAGATCCAAACAGAGTCTCAAAGAACCATCAGGTTTTTCCACAATTGCCAACCTGTTCACCCATTCTGTGGGTGTGTTACATTTTGCTATGATATTTAACTCACATACTCTATCTATCTCAGCTTTTAACTTTGTTCTGATTGTGAGTGGAAGCCTGTGTGGAGGATTAGAAACAGGTACATGGTTTTCCTTTTACGTAATGGTATAATCATGAGTAAACTTACCAATGCCTTTGAAAACATCTTCATATGCTGCGACGACATCATCCTTGGATACAAGGTGTACGTCACCGATCATGTTATTTTTAAGAATCCCTAGCCGTTCACGGATGCTGATACACAAAATGGGTATGGAGTCTTCGTCAACAATGACGAAGGATTCCTTCAAGGTGACAGTGCCACAACGTAAGTCCAATTCATAGCAACCTGCTACTTTAATTGATGAGTTGTTGTACGCCGCTAAGGAAATATTTTCATGCCGCAGTTTTGCTGAAGTACCCGCGCCCGATAATTTTATGTATCTTGAGAGGCAAGATGTTGACGCACGCGCCAGAGTCCAATTTAAATTTAATATTAATGTTATCGACTAGAAATGTTTCCGACCAACACCTAACCTCATTACTGCGTGTAGGGAGTTTTGTGACCAGACTACAGCAATAGTCTTCAGTGTCAGAACAATGTCCAATGCTCACATGTGGTTTAATTTCAGTCACAGTTCTTTGTTTATCTTGTGGGCAGGTTTGGCAAACTTTAGCGAAATGGTTGCGCTGACCACACAATGCACACGATTTTCCTCGTGCTGGACACTTCAGTGGGTCTCTAATATGACTATAGCCACACCACTTTCACTCTATTTCCACTGTCTTGCGTTGTGTTGAGTTCTTGTTGGAGTGTGGACTCTTGTGTTGGATTCTGGCTTCGTCAACACTGATCTTTCCTGGTTGTCTTGAGAAGGATTCATTACTTGGTTAGCTTGAGCTGTTGTAATTTTGGCTGTGCGAAACTGCTGAATCGTTTCATCCAAACTAACATCTCCACTTTTGAGTATTTTCTCTTGTTGTTCTGTCTTGAGTTCCAAACACGATGCGATCACGTAGAATTTTGTCGGCGTTCGAGAATTCACAGTTTCGCAGCAAAGTTTTCAAGTCCGTTAAAAAAACCATCAAAGTTTTCACCATTGCTTTGGTTGTGATTATGGAACTTGAATCGCGAGTGTAAGGTGTTTTTTTATTGCAGTAAGTTTGAAACTTACCAAGGACCATAGACAATGTCTTATTCATATTTTCTTTGTCTGTAAACGTGAGTGTATTATAAACATCCAGCGCTTCCTCTCCTACAACATTTAAAAAAAATGGCTATTTTACGTGACTCACCTTGAGACACTAGATCCGACGCTTCTAGGTAGATCTCAAAAGCTTGACGGAACTCTTTCCAGTTTTCACTTTTATTTCCGCGTATACACAATTTATCGGGAACATTGAATGCACTAGCCGCCATTTAACGTGGGCCGTTTGTGGTGGGGGTAACTCGTTCATTTGTCTTTTAAAACATCTTGGGCTAACCAAACACTTGTCACAATAGCTACAGCTGTTGTTAAGACATCATAATATCTAGGTCCTGGTTCCGCGACTGCGCTATGTATTAGGACACAACGTGGTTTTAGTCCACTCCTTTAATCTGCCATTATCACATATCTACCGATAACCCTCACTAGGCATACCAACCACTACATTCTACATTACTACAGATTTAAAATTATGATTTTAGCGTTTATTTGCTTAGCACAGACTCTGGCTACGTGCCTGTGTGTATAGTATGTCGGAGGTAGGCAGTCGTAGCACGTGCGCTCAGCTGTTTCCGCGCGATTACGTCTGTCCGTGCGGGTGGTCCGTCGTATTGGTAAGGCAAGCGCAATAAACCTCTTCCTGTGCACGTGCACACTTCGCGCCGCATAACGACAATCTTGTGTTGTGACTGCAGTCCCATACATACAAGCTACCTGCTGGAGTAAAGCCGGGTTCTCAGCTTTTTCCAAAATCTACTGAAATCATTGTACAATACCTTCTGAAAACTGTTCCCTTATTTACTGAAGCCTACTGCCAGTAATTGAGAACGTAATGCGACGTCGAGCGGACAACTGGAATGCTCAATTGTTAGAGCCCACGATTTTTCGCGAAAAGAATTCTACAACAGTTTGTTTCAATGCCTTATGTGTAGAGCCAGTGATTTTTGGTGAAAAGAATTCTGCAACAACTTGTTTGAATGCCTTACGTGCACACCTGCAACTCTGGTTTGTGGTTATTGGCACAATATAGTAGGGCAGAGACGTGGCTCGTTTGACTGTACCAACGAGAACAATGTTACCATGACACCACACGTCTGTGATTTGCAGGTAGGACAACGAGACGTCGAAAGTTAAAAACTTCCAATCAATGACCATGAGGGAGAGAAACAGGTGTTCACGTAAGGCATTGAAACAAATTGTTGCAGAATTTTTTCACCAAAAGTCACTGGCTCTACTTATGTGCACATATGAAGCTCTGCTTCGTTGGCTGTTTTTAACTCTCAGCGCCTAGGATTCTACTCGCAAATCACAGACATGGTGGTGTTGCAGTAACCTTGTTCCTGTTGGCACAGTTAAATGAGCAATAATACATTCTGCCAATAACCATGCAGCAGAGCTTCATATGAGCACATGAGGCATCCGCATTGAAAGAAACGGTTGCAGAATTCTTTTCGCGAAAAATCGTGGGCTCTATCAATCGTCAATAAAATCTGAACTACTCATCAAAATTAGATGACTTTTTTTTCGAGTAGATGTTTTATCAGCGAATGTGTTTATATAGCACTATGCGGTAGTATTGTATGCTTTACTTTTTAGTAAAAAATTAAAAACTTATTAGAAAGATATGGGCTTGAAACTACAAAACCTACACTAATCGAAAACCGTCATTTTTATAATTATCATATGCTAATATCCAAGCCTCTATGTTAACCGAAATATTCAAAAATATTTGTGTTTTGATTTGAAAATAATTTTTACATCCGTCAACCTCTCGCGCAGAGATTTCCCTCGGTAACCTCAGTACTGTACAGTACATTTTGGAAAACGCTGACAATGACACTTAAACGTACTTAAGGGGCCCGCCTCGTTGCCATAAAATCACACTGCAGCGTGTATGAAGAAAAAGTTTTACACCGAAACTAATACACGTGTGTTTACGCCGTTCCTCAACGAAAAGAACACACACTTCAGACGACTGCCCTTAAGTACTTTCAATACAACACACGTATTAGAAATCCCCTTTTAGGACACGTCAAAATGGGTTAAAACGGGGTTTTCAGGCTGCTATAGCGGAAAATATACTAGCCGAATACATGTGAAACCACTTAAGGGCAGTGCATTGGACTTTAGTAAAGTGATTTCGTAAATAAAACAATAGGGTCACCACTTAAAGTCCCATAGGAAATGTGTTTTTTCGCGAAGACTGCACGCCTTAAGCGTAGAGGCGACGCACCGTTGTATGGCCCATACGACGTTGCCCTTAGCACCATACCTCACTCACACAAATACTTGTGCCACGAGGCGGGCCCCTTAAGTACCCACGTATGTAAGGTTTTTTTCGGATTGGATTCAGAACACCATGGGATATAAGATGCGCAAAAAAGTTGTTTTGTTAGTGCCAAAATGTCGGCAATGAATTATGGAACATTAATAGTTCTGAGACGAGACAAAATAATTAATGGCAAAATACGTACTAAAAATTACTCAAATTTAATAAAGCCGTACGTACTTACTAATGCAAAAAAAAGTGCATTCACTACCACAGCTGGATTTACGTACGTAAGAAGTAAAAAATTGAACAACCGTTTTACTTACGTACGCATGCTACGTGATGCTCACAGCATGCTCAATCTTGTTTTGTTTTTTTTCTTTTCTTTAAGAGGCTGCGTCACCTCTATTGTTAAATATATATTTTTTTGTTAAATAACTTAAGGAAGTGGCGAAAAACCGACAATGTTTCTTCTTAGAAATATTACATTTGACAATTGGGTGCGTGTTACTGGATGAAATCAGTACTGGGAGTTATTTAGTGTTTATTATTTGGCGATAAAGAATTTTCATCACAAAATTTTAATTAGCCTAATTATTTCGTAGTTACGTTTTAATTTTTCGAATACAACGTACGCAATAAAAGGTAAAGTAATTAGGTACGTCCCTGTTGAAATATTTTCACTTAAATCTTGCCGAATTTTTAATCAGGAAGGAATTAAGAAAATTCAATTTAATAAGTGGCTTGGGCTCTTTTAACAGGCGGTCGCGTTTGGCGCAGTGGCGAGAGCACTCGCCTTCCAACAAGGATCTGGGTTCGCTTCCCGGAGGGGATGTCCCCGGATTTTTTCATGCGGGAATCGTGCCGGACGATGCCGCTGGTCGGCGGGTTTTTTCTTGGCGACCTCCCGTTTCCCCCGTCCCTAATTCCGGCGCCTCTTCATACTCGCATGGCACCCCTCACTAGTGCTGAAGACCACTTCTCTTTTTTTTAGTTTTACACGTACGTACGTGCGCACGTACGCTAAATGTTGCTTGTGTATCCTGTTTTAAGGTTGAATCAGTAATGTAATAGTTTTTTTCGATCACTAGGTTATGTCGGAACTGCTGTGGACAGTTCTGTTTTAAGATGGCGTGGTTGAAAAAAGTAAAACCTACATCCATGTTAGCAGTTAGTTATTTCACTTAACCCGGTGGCAGCAGATTTTTTAAAAATAAGTAATTTGATTTATGCAGGGGCCGCGGTGGTCGAGGGGTCAGACCTTTCGCCCACCTAGGTGATCCGGGTTCGGTCCCCGGATTGTTCGCATGTGGGAACTGTGGCGGACGTTGCCGATGCTTGGAGGATTTCCTCAGAGAACTCCCGTTTCTCCCGCCTCCCTCATTCCGTTGGCGCTCCACACTCATCTCACCCTCACCTCATCCATTCACCAGGCTCGAGGGCAACAGACTCGACTCGCTAGTCGAGCAGCCGGCCAAGCCTTCACCCCGGCCTTCTTTCGTACGCAGTGTGACCCTGCCTGAAGGCGGGATTTTCATGTTCAATTTGATTTATACAGTAAGATTTAATCCGTGCTCTGGGCCGTACCAAAAAGAGGGGCAAGGAGGCGACCGTTTCACCTTAAGTAAACCTGGTTGGGCAAATGCTATTTCTTGGATACTATGAACACTATGCCCACTCTATGTACACCAATTTTAATAGGAATCACTGCTGAACGACAGTGAAATTGATACACTGCAGCTCCATCTAGTGACGATTTGACGAGTTAGAGTAAAAAGGACAGCATAAAAATCCTTCACCGTAAAAAAAATACATAGCCTGTATGTGTCAAGTTTCGTGGTTACCGGTCAAACGGCGTTGGAGTTTATAAATCTCATACATTCGTTGGGCCTGCGTACCAGGGGCGTAGCCAAGATTTCTTTTCAGGGGGCGGGGAGGAGGATACCAACTTGAATTTTCACAACACAATAAGGGGATATCGAGCACACGTCATGAAGCCGAGGGTAAATTTGGTTTCAATGTGCTACATGAAGCAATTGTAAGCAGTTTTTGTACCTAAATTGTGAATATTACACTGCTAATTTTATCTTCGAGCAGTTTATTTTCATTTCGGGGGAGGGGGTACATCCCGATATCCCCCCATCCCTCTGGCTGCGACCCTGGTACGGACATACATACTGTACATATAATATATTTTATACATGTATAGAATATATGACTTTAACGACTCGTCGACAGCGAAGTCGTTAGAGATGGCTTACTCACAACTTTACACAAGGTCAGGAACTGGAAAAGGATTCGGTGGACCATGGCCTCTGGTAATGAACCATCACTGCATTCGCCTGGAACGATTTTGGGAAACCGTGGAAAACCGAAATCAGGATGGCCTGATGCGGAGATCGAGTCCGGGTTCTTCAGAATGCGAATCCATCGCGTTACCTCGCTCGGTCTCGTTACAAAGGGCGTTGCACGAGGGAAGGGTTGGTAAGACAAAAACGTAACCCGACTGAAGTTAACCCGTGGCCAAATGATCACCTGGCGTCTTCTCGATCAACTTCTCACCCTGCTCTCAAACAGGTCAGACGGCTGTTAGCAGACGATTGGAGCAAAAAAAAAATTGTAAACAGTAAACATTACCAAAACGACGCAGAAGTGAAACTGGATGCAATGCGATCAAAATATCGAAGAAACAAGCCTTAACCTAATATGATACGTTCCATAAATAAAATCATGCGTAAAAATGTACAGCAGACGTGGAAAACTGTGTAGACTTTTTTAATTCCAGCCATCTTAAAACCCTGAACAACATTACATGCGTTCGTCATAATCCTGGTTATCGATACCACCTAGTCACGTGACTGATAAACCCTACCCTAGCCTGGTTCGCGAGCTGTTGAAAACTCCTTTTAAACGACTCGAGGGATTTGAACTGCAGTGCGATGCTGCGCTACCGACACTGCGATAATAAATAACTAGAGGTACGTCAATTTCGCGGATTCATCTGGCAGCAGCCTAGATTTGTCAGTATAACACCCACTGGCCACAATCGATTATCTATTGGCTCATAACCGTACAAGTAGGTAGCAAGCGACAACACTTCGCATTATTTCCTTATTGACTACTGGCTTGCAGTAGTCAAACGCGTTTCGTAACAGCCGCCAGCAAGTCACAGACATTCCAATGAAGTATACATAATTGGCGTTCAACCTGACCTGGAATGTATCTGCGAAATTTACGTACCTCTATAAATAACTGACCAGTCAGAGGCGATATATCCGACGAGTACGACTGCAATATACTCTAACCCAGCAGCGGTTGTCGCTTGCGAACAGGAAGATAAGAATAGTACCAATGTGAAAAAAACAGAACAGGACGTTGATGTGTAAGGAAAACGATTTCAGCCAGATGTCGAGTTTGGAAGAAATGACGATTGCCGAAGTTCGTAAAAGGAAATTAATTTATAATCTCTTGATTGGACTTACACCCCCCATCTTCTGTTTACTCTTATGCTGCCCAATAGTATGAAAATTAAAACTGATCTTCTCCGTCTTATCCTATTATTTTCATTTATATCTATTCCGACTTCCGTTAACAAACAATAATATCAGCGTACCAACTTAGGCCTTCATTTCTGTCATTTAGCTTCCATTTTTTGTCTATAGAAGCCGAGGCCCCTGTAAACCGTGAAACATCGCGCCGCTGTTGCAGTATCATGCAATCGAGCAACGACATTCACATGCGGCGATCGTAACTCACTGTTGTACGGAGGAGTGCAAGCTGTCATGTACAATTTGCATTCCCTGCCGTCATTGTATCACTGTGATGTGCTCGTGAGGATGCGAAACCCGCTGGTCAAAGACAACAGCAGCCATATTTCCTGCATGCTTAAATCTGATACGTCCCCACCGGGAGTCGAACTCTGATCACCTTGCTGCGACGTTTAGTCTGTACATTTCACAGTCGTAACTCTATTGGGATGCTGGGAAACTCTGCAATAATAAAGGCTTAAAATTATATGTGGTATATTATCAGTTTTATAATAATTGCTTTTGGCTGTTTCCGGTGAGTGAGCATTTCAAAAACAATATTTTCAATAATAACAAACGAAAGAAATTGTTGGGACCTCAGACGTTAAATCTAGAGTTTTATTAAATATAAACACTGTGTTTATTACACATTCTTTTAATTTTATTTATTAGCATTCCGTTGATCCTACTAAAGGAGCTATATTAACTACTCAATAATATGGGATTTGTCACATGAAATCATAAAATATGTTTGTCACATACCAAAATTGAAACAGTAAATAAATTTCGTAATACGTAAGGTACAATTAACATGAACATAAACATCATACTAAAATACATCTAATTACACAAACACTATCCCGGATCCAAGCTTCCCTAGCCTCAGTCAGGAAGAAAATATTTAGATTTATTTGTACTATGGCCGGCCTCCGTAGCGTAGCCAGTTAGACTCCGGTCTATGGTGAGAGGGGTCCTGGGTTCGAATCCCGGCTCTTACAGGGCTGTTGTTGTACTACCTTCACCCTCATAGGCTCTTAAGACCTCGTTGATAAAGTGACGTATCACCTCACCTTTTAACTACGCTTATTTTAACGTGTATTATAAAGTTGCGCTAGGTTGATAGTTAAAATAACCACTGGTTTCAAAAAAGCTGGTTGTTTACTAACTAAAATAATTGTGTATCTTTTTTATATCGCGCTGTTGACGTATCCAAACCTACGTCCCCGTAAGGCCTATTCATTTATATAGGAAATAGTTTTTTATTAGAAGTATATTAAATGTTGGATACCCGTACAGGAAACTTAAAATAATATATATTATTTTTCATCGTTGATCACTGCCTTGTTTGACGGCGTATAAACCTCTGAAGGTCGAAGTTGATTTAACTGACGTCTTGCCGACGATTGATTACAGTGAGAGTTTGACCTTTGTCTATACAAGGCACTCATATTTGTCTTTATTAGTGTGGAGTCACTGCAGTCAATCCTACGAGTTGTTTGATTCGTATCCGCCTCCACGCTGGAATACACGTCGATCAAACAGCTAATCCCTTCATGCCAACTTTTACATCAATTCTCATAAAATATTCCTTACCATTTTACACTTATTAAACTAGCCAGATAAATTTCAGAAAAAAATACGTACAGTTTCACGTGTCCCGTTCTTGTGAGGTGCGGGTGAAAAATTGCCGTATATCACATAGGTTCAACAGAAGCGACACGACGGGCGCAATGCGACACTAAATTTATCGTTATTGTGAACACTGTTTTGGCTGCGCGTGACAAATACTAAGAAAAACTGTAAATGTAAATAGTTTCTTGTCACTTCGTACTAACCTCTTGTACGACAGCCGTTCAAGTATGCATTACTTTATTACTTTTCCATTTGATTTTTTTTTTTTTTTTTTTTTTTCTTCACGATTGGAAATAGTCTCAATTACACATCTACTTAAAAAAGGTTTTGATTTACCTGTAACGATAAAGAAATATTTGTCATAAAATTAATAAACGATATTAACAATTCATCAAATACATTATTTAGGAACAAAATTAAATTCCGACGCGAATAAAATCGATGTACTTTCTATTTGGGTTTCGCGCCGCGTCGTTTCAGATCCGTTGTATTGCGCAGGAGAGGAAGTTATTTTTTTTACGAAAATATTCCACATGTGCTCATTGTGCCATTGTACGAAAAGAAAACACTTCAGACAAGAACGGAATGTCAATGTTAAGACACCGTACTCATTAAAACTGCCGTGCTTTAAAACGTAATAACCAGATGTTGCGAAACTCTGATAGAATCATACACTTCACTGTGCTGTAGACATTCCACCAATTTGTTAAGGTCAGGTTTCCCTGTTTTTGAGATAACTATTATTATTGCTTAAACGAGAGCAGATATCACAAATATGACAGTTTCGTTTAAAATGATTTTTTTTTACTTGACATTAGTCGTTCGGTGAAAAAGTCAACTAACAATAATTTCGTTAAATACTGGCTTGAAAAAAAGTCAGCCCTACACGGAGAAACAAGAGAGCATGGCATAGCAAAAACAGATCGGAGGAAACCTTACACGCTAGTCCAGTGCTTAGCTTGTAGTGACGATGTGGCATTTGTTGCGCGCTTCAAGGTCGTCCTTATACTGTCCACGCGCCAGCTCTGAGTCCCTGGCGGGTATGTCACGTGTTTTTCGCCAGTAAATATATAAATAACACAACGAGGACCAATAGCATGCGACGCACATGCTAGCCGTAGTGACGTCGTAAGTTAGGACGTGTTTGATACAGTATTACTGTAGCGTACAATGCACTCTAAAAAATAGTTGGTAAATTTGCCACACGTGCGTATAGGAGCGCTAAGAAAGTATGAATGGTAGAATTGTTTCCCAGACATCCATGCTAGAACTCCTCAACTTTTTTTATAAAACAAGTAAATTTCATACTGAAGTTACCAGACTTGTATTGTCAAAATAAAAAAGTTTGCATATTGACAAGGCGGAAGTGTGGTATCTGTCCCATACTACGTTTAGGTTACTTACTTCCTAAACTTCTAGGAAGTATTTTTACAGTGTGAAGTTTACGAAGAAAAATGCATACACGCCAGGGATTCGGGAGCTGCGCGCGAACAGCCCCGTTTCTTCTGAGCCTCTCGTGGAGGACCTGAAAAAGGTCACACGTTAAGATTGCGTGGTACATAATTCAACTCTTAAAAAGCATTAATCTATAGCTGTAGGTTTCTTGAAGCCAACTTTTGCGAAAAGTTAAACAATAGCTAGAGACACTGGAAAATCGCGAAAATATTCAACATATTCTCCAATAAACTGTAGTATCTCAACCGTGACACGTGTGAACAGTTTTCTGGCAAACCACGTACGTTCTGTGTTACAACTGTTCAGGTCTAATTGGGTCTGTTGAAGAGGGACACGGTACTTCATATAAACGATAGCCAATATAATTTGCAAACCTTCAGTGTTATACATAGTATGTTGGAGCCTAGCAAACAATCAACTTTTCCCGCGATTTACCAGTGTCTCTAACAATAGCAATCGTATGGACAATAGTTTTAACCAACGTTTTAAACAAAATTGTTTCCAGTGTTACGAACTTCTGAGGCACAACCTAGACGCCGGAACCCATTTAACTGCGACGCAAGAGATCACGCGTAACGAAATGGTAATTCTGGATAAATATTTACTCAAAAAGTTGGCAAATACCATTATCTAAGATTGTCATCGAGTATTTTATCCGTATTGGCTTCGAAAAAAGTGTACAAATCAATTGATGTTGTCAGTGTTTATTTGTGTACCCCACACTCTTAAATAATCGATATGATGTACGTCGTGGAGTTTTCTAATCAACTTGTGTCTGCTGAGGCTCTGAACACAGCTAGGCGGCCCCCTTAGCTGACAAAAAACTCTTCGCTGAACTCTTTGTCGTATTGGTGTACGGAGACAAGTTGGTGTGAAGTTAAAAAAACAAACGCTTGGTAGCTGACAGAAGTTGTGGGAGGATAAGAAAACATATTTTTAACATGGAATCTTTGACAGAAGCAGACATTAAGGCCTCAGGCTTAAGAGTAATCATAATTTTTATTCTCCTCCGTTTCTTTGAGCCCGGGATGAGGCGCTGGTTCGTTGTAGGTATTATCCTGTCGGCATTAAATCTGCTCATGACACTTTTTGTTCGCTTCGTCGCGACCGTTAATTACCTGCTCGGGGAGCTCATTGCTCTCCGCCAGACGTCTTCCTCCTTCCTGCTCGGTGACTGTTGCAGAAACTCACGAGTAGGTATTACCTACTCGGTCGTCGGATTTACTCAGTCATTTAATTTGTTACCTCCGAACCCATGAGCCGAGGCTCGTATTTGTGACAGTACCTTACATTTCACAGCATTAGAGATGGCGTGTAATACATCACATATTATTGTAAAATATATATTTTTTTTCTTTTTTGTCAGGTGTTATCAGACAGGAAACAAGTAAAAATATATAAATAAACAAATACAGATACGTAGGAAAAAATACAGTTCCTTGGCTATTTGTAAGTTAAATAGTGAGCCATTCCAGGTAACATAATCTTGAGTATAAAAACGAAAGGAGTCAAGTGACTTAACTAACATGAATGATAGACTAATTAGTGATGCTTACATCACTGCCATTTTCACTAATGACGCGTACACATTTTATTTTTACTCCTACAAATAGTCTCTCCAATCCCCCTCCCCCCTCCGTTCGTAAGTAAACTCAGAGCTGTATGTTGGCAGTCTACTTCAAACATGCAGTGAAGTCATCAAAAACTGTATATATCAGTCGCCGTAGACATCGTTCGGATAGTGCATAGTATCCTTTCGTACTGGGACAGTATAAGTGGTAGTCAATGCGCGAGAAAAAAATTTGTAAACATTAAACATAACCAAAACCACAGTGTAGTGAAACTCTGTCCACTGTGTTCAAAATATGGGAAAGAAAAAAAACACGAAACCAATATTTTACGTATTTGCTGTGGTCATCGTATTAAAAAAAAAGTTTTACTAATAAATAAAATATTTTTTTTTATTTTAATTCTTTGCCACTTTAAAACCCTGAGCAGCATTACAGACGTTAATTACAACCTTGCTGACCGACAATATTTGGCATTTGACTTATAACCTATCCACATTACCCTCGTGAGCTTTCGAATGATTTAATATAACTTAATGAGCTAAGTGTAAAATTACACATAATTTGTTTCTTATTTAAAAATATCATGTTTGTCAGTGTGTTTATATGTGAATTTGTGTCCAATCATTTCCCTAATAATTTTACGAGTGTCAGCAAATCGCACGTTTCATATGTTTGTTTAATCTTACAATGCTTTTTTTCCCTTTAAATAAAACCTACTGTTTTGGCACTAAATTCCTTTCGATATTACATTCTACAATTTTGACAGTTGCGTATGGGCAATTGCTGTTAAACTTACGTAATGTGCGTTACATCACAAGACAAAATTTACGATACATACGGTGGAATGGACTTTTCAGGGTTATTTCAGACAGGGCCGTAAGCAAGGGGGGGTGGCAAAAGGGGCAGAATGCCCCAGAGTCCGAGGTAGAATGGAGTCACTGCCCTTTGCCCGTACGTATTAAGTGTATCAATGTTTATATTGCTATGATCTTTGAAAGAACTGTGCAATGGGAGTGCATGACTGGATTTGTTTGTATGGACATACTCCATTGCGAAATAAATGACTGTCACAAGAAAACTAAAAGTAAAAATAAGACAACAAAACATAAATAAGCAGAGTATGCTTTAGTCATCATGATACATACACGACATGAAATTCCAAAACTGGAATCTGGTCAGAGAAAACAAGGAACAAACAGAAAATAAAAGAAATCACAAAAATATAAAAACCTAAGTTGACATGCGACACAACGAAGAGACGAAACAAAAACACAAACAGAAATACAGCAAACGATACAACGATGAGACTAAGCAAAACACAAAGATGTCGGACACAAACAGAAAAAACAACAAACAACACAAACGATGAGGCGAAATAAAACACAGTAGTTTTCCAAACAGTCAGTACGAACGACGTTTCGGGAACTGGAATCTGTTCCCGCCTGATGACGGGAACAGATTCCAGTTCCCGAAACGTAACATTCTATGTCCTATACTAATGTTTTTTGGTTGAAAGAAAAACTGTTACCTCTACCCTTGCTTAAGTACACGACTCCCCAGTCTTCGGCTGCAATATGTCAGCGTCCAGTTTGGCCATGTTACAAAAGAGTAGCGTAACAGTCTAGTTCTTATATAACGTCTTTGCTTGAAGCAGACTATAACCGCCTCATATGTACAGCGAGTTGTTGAGAGAGAGAGAGAGAGAGAGAGAGAGAGAGAGAGAGAGAGAGAGAGAGAGATGTGTGAGTGTCTGCTCATCTGTATTCACGATTCCCTCGACCAGTCAGCCCACGTGCCTGGCTACTACAAGCTTGTACACTTAGCCGCTCGTTTATTCACAATTTGTGTGTGACGTCTTGTTCCACCAGCCCCTCTCAACCTGTCCTTATCGCACAAGTGCACCTCGACAGCCTGAGAGCCAGTTGTCATTGTTGCCATCCTGACTTTCCGTCCCTCTCACTCACCCTCTACTCCAGCACACACCCCATCTCATTACGGATGTTCTGCCCCCTTTCTTGCCCCACGTCACCATCTATCGTCGCGTGTTTACTCTCCCACCGAACTGGATGACACTCCCTCGGATTTTATAGCCCTCTTGGAAATGCGTCGCCCGCTGTAAACACCTCGTATATTAAGTTTCACCAAGACCAAATGTCTTCATTTTACGACTTAATAGCTGAGCAATCTACCAGTACAAGCAGCCAGTATGATAATTACACGCTTTTCAGTATTAGTCCCTGTACTTACCGTTTTATGGAGTAGGAAAATTAATGGCTTGTTCACTCCCGCTACGTGCTTATACGCAAATGACAGCAATCCCGAAAAACGCATGTTTTTTTTTCTACTCAGGATTTGTGTGGAGGCAGTTCCGATCAGGCTTAGAGTACGTATGTAATTTTACTGCAGAAAATTTTTAGGAAGTGATTCCTGAGATCATAAACAAGCAATTATGGCGTTGTGGACATTCCGCCCATAAATCACTGTTATTGAGAAACAGTAGTTTCACTCTGTAGTAACATGCATCACTACCGCCACTTACTGTGTTAAATTTGTTATGGAGACCCCACGAATGCATTAGGACTCGAAAGGTTTTATAGTTCTGAAAGTGTACGTCAAGGACGAAATTGTGGTAGTATGTTTGAAGTTCATGTACTCATTGGACTATTTGTTTTTTTATACTTTTATGAATAATTTATCTAAGTTTGTTATGGTTAGAACACGTCTTGTACTTTGGGAATGTTATTTGGCGGGACCTTTTCTTGAGATGATACAAAACGGGGGAAAAAAATTAATGTGTGAGAACTTATGTTGGGAAGTTACACGTAAGGAAGAGAGACGTAAGTTGCACTATATTAAACTACTCACGTCTAGAGACATTGAATCAATTTAGAACAGTTAATTATGCCTTCCTAATATCCGTACTGAGGATGAGATCTGATTGATGATGTCTTACATCACAGATGATGAAGACGGGCGGGCAGTTAAATCAAACTATGTTTGACTTGCTCGTCAGTTGCTTCACGCACTGGTCAGTGTAATATTTACGGACGAGGCTTATTTCAGAGTGTCACATGGCATTATCCTTGTGATGCGCGTCAAGAAACGTCGAGCTGTCTCGCCTTCATGACATGAAGACTGGCAGGCCACACACAGTGTTGAGATCCTCCTCACAGTCCTCTGTCCTGACAGTGTGTTGACGTCGCATGACACACTTAATGCTTCCCTTCGCGTGCCTTCACTCACTAGTAAACATCTGTATATTGAATGACTCGTTGCCTATCTCCACCTCCTACTACCAGACGAGTAGGACGAGGCGGTGCAACGGAGAGAAATTTTACTCGCACTAAGGACGGCCCTGGTTCGATTTCCAACTCCGGCCATCCTGGGGGCAAATTAAATATCGATTTTTATGAGTGCAACGCAAAATTTGCACCTGCGCTGCCAATGGTTGCGTTGCATTGGAATTAAATACTCGCTCACATGCAATAGAAGACCCGTTTCACTTGCTCTGTACTTGTGCTGCGTTGCGTCGGTGCAAATAGAAGGTAGTGATATTTAATTGAAGTCCTGATCTAAGTATTCCGAAATATCTCTAGGTGAATGCTGGATGGTTCATTAGCAAAGGCCATGGCTGATGACTCTCTGTTTCTGTGATGGCGTGAATTTGTGTTACCGTCTGTACTGACCGCACTGTCGACGAGACGTATGGTATAGACCATTTAAATAAATAACGGGGGAAATAGAACATCGGACATGCATATACTAAAATGAAACCTAGCGAACAGAAGCGAGAAGTCTCACTTAAAGGTGGGGTTACAATCCAACGACAGTCCGATAAGACATCATCGACAACGAGGTAAATGGTTTGAACAATCATAAGCAGGCTTACCCCGACCAAGTTTAAACCTGATTGGTTGTTGAGAAATGTTGGTCGGTGTCGGGGATATTTTGTCGGACTGTCGAGGTATCCTGAGCTCGCCTTAAGGTGGCCGCCTGCCCAGGCCGCCGAGCGGTGAGCAAAGCTTCAACCGTTATGAGATTATTCGAAATTGCTCAATGCGCACGAGAGATATCTGCTTAAGTATTGCATTCAAAGAACATTGCACACGTTTATACGCATTTCAGGTCTAGCAGTTATCCTGAAAGTTTATTTTTGTTTTGCCGAAAATAGGTGTTTTTGTGGTTCTTTTTGGATACTAAAATCTTACTCGGAATACTTCAAAAGATTTAGGCGTGTTCAATACACCTTTATCTGTAATACTACGTCATAAAATAATAGGGTCACCTCTGAGTGTCTCATACATTCGAGTTGACGGCGAGATGACTCACGCCAGTTAAGTGACTTGAGGGTTAGAGGCTAGGGTGAGGCGTGATGTGTGTACTACGTCGTCCTTACCGCTTCCGCACTTCTAACTCTCGAAAGTTCGAAAAACTTCCACCCAGAGGGCCACCTTAATGCCGTGATATTTCATTTATTTGGAACAATTGCAAATAACTCGAATATTTTTTTAACCAAATACTTTGAAAAAATTTGAGACTGTGAATAGCCATACGATACACAGTTTTTCCAGAGCGTTTTTTTTTTTTTAATAATGTACCGTTTGCTAGCAAAATATTATTTTGCTTCATTTTGGCTTATTTTGACCACAAAATATGCGATATTTAGGGGGCAATAATCTAAAAATCTGTTTGGCGTATTCCAACAGAAAAATTCTAACAAACGATGATATATAAGTGTTAAAACTGTGAGAATGCATTTTTGATATATGTATTAGTTTGCAATAAAAATATTTTAGAAACCACCGCAAAACTATAGAGCGGTGTGTTCGTAAAGAGTTCTTTATTAAACTATTCCACATGAGCCCATTGTGCCAACGTACCAAAAAAAAAACACTTCGGACAAGGTCAGAATGTCATTGTTAAGCCGTTGTGCACGTTAAAAACAAGTGTTTCTGATCTCTCGAATAGCTGAAAACAGCCGTTTCAGATAGCCGTACTTAAAAATGTAGTAACCTGATGTATATGAAACTCAGATTGAGATGTTCACTGGACTTGGCTGCAAACTTTACACCAATTAAACTATATGGTCACCGCTTAGTCCCATAGTAAACATGGATCGGCGGGTATCTTGCTCGCCGTTAAACGCATGATTCGTAGTGGCGTTGCAGCATTTGATGCGCGCTTCAAGGTCGCCCATGTAGCTCTGTCGGCTTTAACGCGCGGGTAGGCGGCGACCTTAATAGTCACTGTAGTTTTGTTGGTGTGGTATGGAGGATGAAATGTGTCTTGTCTCGTATACTAGCTTGTAACTTGTGGTGAGATAATGCCGGCCAGACAGACGGCCGAGCTAGGCGCCGTGTGATGGCGCGGTATTTCTCCTCAGGGAGCCGGGCTATTTTTGGTGTCGCCCACGACGCAACGAGCCGCGCAGGGCTGAGAGAGAGGATCATAAAGTGCCAGTCAGAGCTAAGCCGTGGCGGTGTTTTGTCTACAAGGGCTTTGAAGGCGGCGTGGGAAACACTACGTTACGTGCCCTACATACTATCGAGCAGGCGCCGAGCATGATTGCTACAACACATTTACCCTCCGTCGGTTTTCTCAACACCGATGTTTCTGCCAGATGTTACAACCTACGTTCATGTCAAACACCAACCAGCTCGGATCAGCTACGATGTCGAGCGGATGACTGGAATTCCCACGCGTCAACAAAATCTGAACTTCTTATTAAAATTCTATGAGATTTTTTTTGCCGAGTAGATGTTTTATCAGCGAACGTTTATTTATACAGCACTATGCGGTAGTATGCTTTACTTTCGAGTAAAAAATTAAAAACTGTTTTTAGCAAAATAATGGCTTGAAACCACAATCTACAAAAAATTGAAAACTTTCATTTTTATAATTTTTAATATGATAATATCCAGGCCTCTAAAAACCGAATTTAAGAAATACTCACGTTTTCTTTTGAAAATAATTTTACTGTCAGAAAATCTCTGCGCGAGAGGTTTACTTATGTTAAAATTATTTTCAAAAGAAAACGCCAGTATTTCTGAAATTCCGTTATTGTAGAGGCCTAGATATTACATATGTATAAAAAATATATATAGTTCTCAATTTTGTAGATTTCGTGGATTCAAGTCCTTATTTTTCTAAACCCAGTTTATAATTTTTTACTAGAACGTAAAGTATAGACTAACTGAACACTGCTTACAATTTTCTGAGCGCTATTGTGCTTCCATACTTACTATTTAAAATACGAAAACTTCCATGTAACTGAAAACTAGTGTAAATATTTCACCACTCTGTAAACTTTTCTTCTATAACACCAATAAATTAACTGTTTTTATTATTACAAGTGTTGGGCAGGGCTCATCTTAATGTGAACCACCTATACCACGTAGTGCTATATAAATAAACGCTGAAAACATCAGTTGATTTCCACGCTTTTTTCGAAGCCAATACGGATAAAGTATTCAATGTGTAAGGTACTTGGCCTACCCGCCCTATTTGTTTCCAAATTTATTTGTGATGAGTAGTTGTAGCTTTCAGTCTGGCGTAAACGTAACGTAATTTAAGACTTAATTCTTAAAACATAAACATATTTCTGTACGTGATTACCGGCGTCAGCATATGTCTAATGGTATCCCGGAATGCTTCGTGAGCACTAGCTATAAGAGAAAGGATGAGTGGTGCCGAGGGCAGTGTAGTGCGTCGAGATCACCAAGGGAAGCAACAAACGAAGGACCTGTGTTAAGATTAAGTTGTGTGAGGCCGGAACTTGACACCTGTATGTAGGGGTAGACCACGGCAGGAGATAAAGAAGGGGAAGAGGACAGAAATATTGGTCTATATAAATTTAAGCATTGAAATTTGTTGTAAAATAAATAGAGTAAGTTTACAAGCGGTGGGCCGAACCGGTATAAATAAATAATTACTGCTTAATTTGACCATTATGTATGGTAGGTGAGAGCACTCGAAGGAAAATGTGATTGTTCATGTTGTTGTTTACATCCCCTTTGTTCTTAGAAATGCAGATGTTAAGAAGCGCTGAGCGCAAGGAACTGATATAATTGCTACTGCCTGCAACATTGCAAGGAAATAAAAGGAACTGAGATAACATTATTTTAAGGGAAATGTTTAGAAACAAAAATTGTAATATTAATGTTGTAATTTGTAATTTGCCGTTTTAAGCTGTAGTACCATAGGAATGGATAACAGCAACACCAGTCAAAATGAGTGCTCTGAGTAGGTGAAGGGGAGTCTGAGGTGGCCATACTGTGGCATCTTATCTATGGGCGACTTCCGACTGGGCCAGCGAGGGCGCTGGACCTTAGCTTTTTCCTTCTTAGCTATCTGGATGTCGAAGTGATCGGACGCGTGCGGGGAGAGCTCCCGTGGGCGCACGTGCCATGGAGATCCTTTAACACCGGGGCTATAGCATTCTGTTTCTGGTAACGTGAGCCACCGGGCTGCGCAAATATAATTATTGATCTGAATTTAGCTTCCGTTTTTTTTGCAGTATAAATTAGATGTAGGCTTGAGGTGAGAGCCCACCGCGTGTGTTGTACAGGGATCTTTAATGGTGTTGTTGAGATTGAATCTGTGAATTCAATAAACATCGTGCGGTCGAATGGTACTTTTATCATTTATTGGTAATAACGATCTCTGTGTGCCCCTAACGAGGTAACTATTTAGAGGGTTTTCGTCCTTCTCTTCTCGTATCCACGACACTGAGGTAAGAACTTTTGACTCTACCGCTGAAACTACGACTAGCTGAGGGCATGTGAAATTTAATAACATTCTACGGGCAAATTACCGAGGGCGCGTTTGTTGAGCACGTGGTCGGCGTGGGTGCAACGAACTGCAGTATGTGTGTGAAGGGGAGCAGTGCCGCCACAAATGACAATCCTAGATAATGGTATTTGCCCACGCTATGTGTAAATATTTATCCAGAAATACTATTTCGTTACGCGTGATCTTTTGCCTCGCAGTTAAATGCACGAGGTTCCAGCGTCAGAGATTGTGCCTCAGAAGTTCGGAACACTGGAAACAATTTTGTTTCGAAACGTTGGCTAAAACTATTGCCTATGTTTTATATTGTTTAACTTTTGTAAATTGGCTTCAAGAAACCTACAGTTATAGATTAATGCTTTTAGCGTTGAATTATGTACCCCGCCCTCTTAAGGGTGTTGAAGTGCAATAAAATCATAATTTTATATCTTTATGAAATAGTGTTAGTATTGTAGACGATACTTGTGAGTACAGTTTCCTCTTACGAAACAATTTTAGCTTTTATAGTTTTCTCATAACGGTGCGACAAAGTCAAAATTTGCTTGTTTTGCTGCCATGCAAATAGTGAAAACCAGCTGACCTACTTGAATAAAATAATTCACTGTGGTATTACATCCCATGAACTACTCAATAAAGTATTTTAAATACAATGACGTAATATTTTGAATTTTTAAAACAATCGCAAAAGTACAAGAAAAAAGTTGAAAATTCAGCAATTTTTTAAAATACAAAAATAGTTCACGGGATTGTTTAAAATATTTTATTATCTTGACCGTGGCATGTTATTTCACTGTGAATTATTTCACTTACATAAGCCAATTGGTTTTCGCTATTTGAATGGCAGCAGAACATGCCAATTTTGACTTTGACGCACCGTTATGAGAAAACGATGCGAGTTAAAATTGTTTCGTGAGAGGATACTGTACTCACAAGTATCGTCTACAAAACTAACAATATTTCTTACAAATATAAAAGTATGATTTTATCGTACTTGAACACCCTTAAGGGCGCCGCCTACCTGCGCGTGAGAGGCTCAAAGGTGACGGAGCTGTAAGGTCGACCTTGAAGCGCGCATCAAATGCCGCGTCGCCTCAACGAGCCAAACGCTGAACTTGCGTGCAAGCTTCCCGTCGAACCGATTTTACTATGGGACATTAAGCTGTGACCATATAATATTATTGGTAGAAAGTCTGCACATAAGTTCAGTGCAAGTCGCAATCTGAGTTTCACATACATCCGGTTAGTGCATTTTGAAGTACGGTAGTCTGAAAAGGCCGTTTTAGCCATGTTGGAGGGCTTAGAAACCGTGTTTTTAAAGAGCGTGGCGTCTTAACAATGAGGTTCCGACCCTGCCTGAAGTTTGTTTTCTTTCCGTACGTTGGCACGATGGGCACACGTGGAATATTTTCGTAGAAAAAAACCTGTTTACGAGCACACTGCAACGCATTTGAAACGTGGGGTAGGCAGCCGCCTTAAGTGAACGTAGTGACTATTACGTAACCGATACACACACAAACACAGACACGGTGTGTCCAGTGACAACCGCATAATAAGCACACCAGCGAATCCTGGACTAGATTGGAGACGACAATGTTAGTGACAAAATGTACGACATTTACGTGCACAATGTGGCAACACAGCTCGGGGAAAGTTCTGTCTTTTTTCTCAAACGTTCAGGTATGATTTTGTATATGTTACGTCAAGCAAACGTAAAGTTATGTCCGTACTGCTCGAAATTTGAACCTGCACACATAATATGCGGGTTAGAACAGTAATAGTAAGATAATTAAGATATCTGTGGAGCGCAAGAGGGGCTGTTGTTACCACGTTGTAAATTTAAAATGTCATCGTACAAATTGTTGCCACTAACATTTCGTCTCCAATCTCGCGTGGTGTGCTTGTTAAGCGTTTGTTTCTCGTCACGCTGTGTGTGTACTGGGTATGTCACCTGTGAGTCGTCAAGTGCAGTTAGACTCAGGGATGTCATTTGGGTCTACAGGGGGGGGGGGCAAATGCCCCCCCCCCTGGATTTGGAATTTTTGTGTATAAATATATTTTTTGTATTTTTAAATGTAAATAATGCTAACTTAAGGACATAAAACTGAAGTTTTATTATTAAAGTATCTAATTTATACATGCTTAATTAATAAAAAAGATGCAACAAGGTCAATGTCGTCAGAAAACAAAATCTTGCCCCCCCCTCCCTCTGGAAAAACCTGAAATGACGCCCCTGGTTAGACTGAATACAAACAATAACACGAGTAACCGAATGATACATTACATGAATATAAGTACATGCCACAGTCCGTTGTCTGTCTCCGTTGATTCACGATACAGTCCTCTTACAAAACTTCCTAAACAGTAATGAAAGTTATGAACCCATACACAGTAGACTATAACCGCTACCTTACTTCAGTTTGTAACGAGAGCAGATATTGAGCATTGTTACTACACAATTCTAGTAACACATTTGTAAGTTTCTTTTTGAATATGCATACTACCATTGAAGTATAAGGAACAATTTTAGCACACATATTTTCTTAACATCCCTATACATCGTTATGGTGAGTTTACAAATACTTCCTTACAGTATAGTTATTCATCCCTACCCTACCTAAGTGGTTGTTGAAGTTATTAAAAATGTTTTATAACTTTTCTTTTTCTCCGTACGTATATTCTCTCGTATGTGTAAACTCAATGGCCCATCGTCACTATGGTAGGGTACTTTTATTGTGCCTTTCGTGCGAGAGAACTGGGAGAGCAATAAACCCCGGAGACTTCGGCACGTATAGCTAATGTTGCAAGTTATTTACTCCGTTATTTACGGTTCTCGGCTTACTGAAGCCATTCAAGCATACAAACACATTCCTGCCTCTCGCACAGTACCTTTCTTCGACTCCGCAGTTAAGTTAACACGTAAAACACAAACATCAATGGCAAACGTTTATTTATTCGTGCCCCGTGCGTAGCAGTAATACTGCCCACATTCCTGGCTTCGCCAGATGGTATGCAGTTCCAGTACAAAACATTTGACCTGAAAACCTCCGTCTTTGAGTTGTATATAAATTCTGTCGAGCAACTCGTAAAAATCTTTTCAACGATGTACAGGACAGTGTACACACTGCACTTACCGTTTATTCGTTTTTGCGAAAATGGTGGCTCAATATGAATACATCAAGAAATTCACTTGCACACAAATTTGCGTAGAACAGCGAAGTATACGGAACTATTGGCGCCGCATACCATGCACTTAATACCTAATTCGTTGCAGTATTTTCGTAGATACGTTATGTTTATGAAACTATTCCAGATATGCCCATTGTGTCAATGTACGAAAAGAAAATACACTTCAAAAGATGACGAAAAGGTAGTTTCAAAACATCACATGAATTAGAAAAATAATTTCGTTAGGACCCTCCCTCCCCAATTCCACACTCGGGCTGGCTAAAAATTACATTTCTAACCTGTTACATGTGATGAACTACTCCCGGGATGCGTGTGAAACTACTCTAGAAACATTTAATGGACTTTGCTTAAAACTCTTCATCAGGAAAAAGATGGGGTCGCCACTGAAAATGTCGGGCGAGTAATCTAAGATACCCACAGCACACCCTTTAAATGTCTAGCTCTAGAGGCGATACCGAACCATGAGCCGGTCAACATCGCCCTTGGCGCCGTGTCTCACTCACACAAAACACACGGCCAGGCGGGCGCCTTAACTTTGTTGGTATGTCGTATCCCACTGTAATGCTACTACAAAGTTGCGTGACAGAAAAACAAATCTGCGTGCCGTTTTCATGGATTGCGCGCAGGGGCACAAGTTGCGTATAGTGGTGTCACAATTTTCGATCTTTTCCCTCCGTATTTCGCAAAACATTCAGTAAGCGGCCGAAGTCCTTAACAGGCTGTGTCCTCACTTGTGAAGAAATTATTATTATTGTAAATATCATATCATAAGCGAAGAATCGGAGGAATTTCTAACAATATGTAGGCTATCGAAAGATTACATCCTACGATTCTGTGTGAACATCGTAGACACAATTGCTACTGTATGTTACTAGGTTTTCAGAAAATGGTGACAGCTAAATTTGGTCTTTAATTCTATATTGTATTAGTTTATTGTAACGCTAATTATTTCGAAAATAATGTACTTAATGCAGTAATTCGAAGTAAATAACTCGTAAATTCTTAATTTTGGCAGAAATAAGAAAGAATTCAGCATAGGTGACTCAAGATCTTGAAGGGGAATATGCGCATAAACAGTGAATTTTCACAATTTTCGTAAAAAAAGGTATTTTTTATTGAAGATCAAGGTTTGACAATCCGTGGGCGATACGTTTGTACGCCTTCTTATATAGATTCATAGTGACAGACTTTGTTTTTCGAGCACTGGCAGCAAATAAGGAAAAAAAACATTGCTTAGATATTCTAGCGTGCGAAAGTATTCATACCGGATTAAATCTTGTCCTGTATACGTTATGATCTGCCCTTGAAGTGTGTTGCAGCAGAGCTACGTTTTATACTTCTTGAGGAAACTACTTAACAAGAATTAGGCCTACATTTATGTACGAAAAGAACACGCAGTTCAGACTGTTTCGCCTTATGTTTAAAAATTCGGCACGCTTATTAGAAACATGATTTCGTAGCCCCCCCCCCCCCCCCATCACGACATGAGTGAAAACTACTTTTTCAGACTTATCTGAGAATACCAACCATATTCGTTGAACAAAAACATAGAAACATGCATTGGACTTGACATCACGCATGCCACAGGTCGCACTTTATGAGGTCCGATAAGGAAAAAAATAGTAAAACGATTTGATTGACTTGGTACGTAGAGGCAATACTGCTTTATATACGTACGTCGGGCGTGGCACCATTACCGCCTCATATGCTTCCTGCGTCTCTCTCTCTCTCTAGCTCTCTCTCTCTCTCTCTAGCTCTCTCTCTCTCTCTAGCTCTCTCTCTCTCTCTCTAGCTCTCTCTCAAACCCACAACACAATATGCCGTTTTTATAAAGTCCTGCTGTCGTGTTTCTACTGTTATCACGATCATTATTTTAAGTCTAAGCGAGAGTTGATATCAAATTTATGTTTACAGTTTTGTTTATAATAGTTGTCGCCACGTTGGCTATTTCTGTTTCAAAAAAGTAAATTGTGTGGTTTTAGCTAATCATGTAACTATTTTTTTTATTTAAATTTATTTATTAGTCGAAACCGTATGATTTTTCGTCTTGAAAAATTAGCTTCTACGCGAAAGATCGTTTTAAACATACGTGTCATGCAGATTTGTGATATCTGCTCTCGTTTGAGTTTTAAAAATTATCTTAAAAACAACAGAAACAAGAGCCCCTGCTCGAGCCACGGAGTGGTGTGCAGGGCTTCGGCCGACACAAGTTTATTCCGAAACTACTCATTGTACGCGACCATTCAAAGATCGTTACACGAGAGTCTGTCCTTTTCAGGACCTCCACTTATCTTCTCGCGACCGAAAATTGTGGTTTTGCGTTTTTTTTTTAGGCAAAATAAACTTTTCAGAATATAAAAAAAGTATCAGCGGGTACGTCATACTTTCTTCCCCTCAAATATTGAGTTATAAAAGGATAATGTCACCGCTAAATGTCTCAAAGAGGTTAGTTATCTGCTAGGAGACAGCATGTCATCTCAGTGTCTGGCGCCTAGAGGCTAGTGTGAGACGTGATATACGTGCTGTGTTCGCACTTCTTGGACTCTACGCGCAAAATACCTTCACCCAGGCGACCACAATATAAGCGTCAATAAGAGAAACATATGGTTACCATAAAGCGGCTATGGTTTCCACTAACAGTGTCTTACTATTTATTGGCTGTCCATTTTCGTTACTACGTTTCTGCGCATACGTTCTGCGCAGTTCTGCTTTCCCCGTCCCCTGTAACTATCAGCTTAGATCAGTTTACGTTAGTTTAGATTAATTTTAAAGTATTAGAAAAAACCTTTATAATTGGACGGTGTTATATATAAACAGACAAAGTGCCAAGTTTCATCTATCAGTAAAACGTGCTATATGCTCTTCATATTTGGAACAGTCTTCCAATTAGTACTTAAGTCCTATAAAGTCAACATTATGAGTACCTATATGACGTAGGATTAAAATTAATTTTGTAAAACTAATATTTTATACATAACTTAAAATTGGCGCTTGGACAGTTTATACAAAACACTGTCAAATTCGAAGGCCTTGTTAGGTTAGAAAAACAATAACAAATATAAAACCGGTATTGCTCCGCGAATCGGGAATGCGCAGAACGGTGCGCGCGTCGTTCAAACCAGCGAATACATTCATACTCTTTGGAGAGACCACAACCTTTCGTTGGTAAACACGTCGTTTGGGCCCTTGCAAATGTCTGTCATAGGTCACGGAGAGTATATGGACGCAACCAGCTGATCACTAGAATAAGATGTGTTGCATAAGTAGTGTATTGCAGGCACTTCACATAAACCAGCAGCTCTCGACGGTTACAGGTTAGGTAAGGTGAGTTAACGTCTCGTCGACAGCGAGGTCATTAGAGATGATTGAATTTGTTATCAACGGGTTTCGCGTATGAAAATTTCAGTCTCTAGTAACGCTGATATCGGTAAAATTTTATGTTGCCGCTAGTGGGTGCAGCACCGAATTTTGCGGAAGAACGAAGTTGTTTCTGTAAGCGCATTGTGCTTTATGAAGTTCTGTCTAGGCTCGGCTTTGTGTGCCATTTTTCACTTACTTAAAATTGTTAGATATTGTTGGAATGACGATAGTAGCCTCTAAACGCTTTTGATTTGGTTTTACACTTGCATAAAAAGTTTAAAAATTATTCGTAAATTTACCTGACGAGTGTATAGGCGTGTTAAGAATGTAGGTACATGATAAAGTAGTTTCCCATACATCAACGGTTGCGTTCCTGCAATTTTTTTTTTTAGGAAATATTCAAATGCGTACTGACGTTACTAAACTTGTATAATTAAAGTAATTACAACTCTCAAAAGTTGCTTTGTTTGCCAACTGATGCATGTTAAGTGTCCCATACTGTGTATGGGTTAAAAACTTCAAATAATGTCTAGAACATTTTTTACTGTCAGTTTCTACATAGTTATACATTATTCAGGCGTCATGTCTGTAGCGTATCGCAGGTTTATAACTTTCTAGTTGCAGTTCCAAACGAGCGAGACGTCTATTTTATATGACAGGTGGATCCAAGTCTTAAGGGGATGGGGGCCTCCCTGCCGAATTTCAGTTATTTTAATAACTTTTATATTTGTAGCAGATCTGAGTTGTATTACAGACATATATTGATGCAAATTTTTTACAGTAATGAAAATTTTATAGCTTTCGTGGTTTTTGTATAATGGCAGGTCAAATCCAAAATTTGCATAAAACTGTTTTCTGAAAATCAACTGACTTACAGAAATGAAATAATCCACAGTGAATAATAGTTTCGCGGGCTACGTCAAAGTATGTACAAAAACCGTATTAGTTGTATCCTGTATTATTAAAAAAATTGCTGAAATTAATATAAAAATAGCAAATTTTGTGCAATTTTTTTTAAAAAATGTAAAAAAAAAAAAAATTCAATATGGGTTTTTGTAAATACCTTGAGGTAACTTGCAACACTGCTCTTCACTGTGAATAATTTTATTTATGTAAGTCAGTTGGTTTTCTTTTCTTGTATAAAACAGTTTAATGCAAATTCGGACCTTTGACGCGTCATTACGCAAAAATTATGAAAACTATATAAAAATGTCATTGCTGTAAAAATTGTCAAGATACATGTCTACAAAACAAACTGTATATCGTGCAAATATAAAAATTATTGAAATAATTAAAATTTTACGTGAAATCCCCTATTAACGGCTTACTTAACGTTTGAGACATATCATTTAGTTTAAATCTTGTTCGTTAGAAAACATTTTTAAATTTAGCTGAGAAATAGGTAGTGTAATGTTAAGAAAAGTACTTTTATGTACAGTGAAATCTGTGTGAAGTCTTCGGAGGAAGGAAGTTTAAAGATGCAACGAGCAGAATAACTTACTAGGCAGTGATTTCAAACGTTTTCTGAATTCTATAAAGGTAATGATAGTCTTAATGGTAACCGACTTTACAATAAGAGTTATGCATGCAATGCTGCAGCTGTTCTTTAGGACAGTTTTCCATAGCATTATGTTTGAAATGGGACTTTTTTTTTTTAATCTTTTTTGCGGAAATTAGCTAGTTTTCCTCTTGTGCTGTAATACATGGCACAGTGTGATAGGTGTTATCGCAGTGCGGTCGGCGCCGTACGGACTACACTATCGAGACCGGCAGAGCATTTAGGAATAGGAAAGTTAAATAGCCTGTAGGGCGGCGAACTGTCAGACGCGCCGGCAAAACGGCTTCACTTGCCAGCAACGTTGGGGAAATGCCTACAACCAATCAGCATAAGGGATCTGCTCTGCTAGACGGCAGTCGGACCAATAGGAAACCTGCCGTAATATTCAGGAGCCAAGACACGGGGCAGGTATCAACAACCTCGGACAGCCAATAAGCGGCGATGGGGCTGGTATCAACAACCTCGGACAGCCAATAAGCAGCGATGTTAGCTCGTATTAAATGAGTTACTACGTCATGTCACGTGTATTGCTGTTTAGTCTGTGCTGATGTGGCGCAGAGTAGCGGCTGCTAGATGAAGGAAAGGGAATATTTATCTGAAGTGACGACTCATCGCTCTATCTTCCCCTCGCCCCTCCCTATATCTCTATAACGCCCGTGAGTGCATGACAGGGCAATATATCTCCTCATATGAGGCAGCACGCAGCTATTACTCAACACGAGACTGCCGACCTTACACCCGACGCTATTTCTTTCGGCAAAGACATGAGAAGATACACCACACATGTCCTTTCCATGTAAGTCTCTATTTCTTCTTTGACCATCTCTGGATATATTATTTGGGAATTTTCCAGCAGTGGAAGTTTCTAATATCATTGCTGGAAGTTTTTTTTCCTCCGCTTTGTTAACACTATTGCTGTCACGCGTTCCTTTTACACAATTTAGATATTACCGTCAATTTCGATAATGTCTGTATCTATTATATCGACAATATAGAAGCATCGGCGGCTTCGATGATATCGTAATACCGATACGCTGATGCAGTATATAAAATTTGAATTCGGTAAAATTTTTAAGTTTTTATATCGATAGGTACCGATATATAGAAATAGCTAATAGGCCTAATGCGCATATATACTAATATAAACGGTTCATGGTAAAGTGAGCACTTCCAAACTCTGTCTTGTTGAGTTACCTCGTGGTATTAGATGTTAAGGGTGCAGCCTACCTCGCGTTTCAAATGCGCTGTAATGTGCAGAGAAATGACTGTTTTTTTACGAAACTTCAACATGTGCTCATTGTGTCAGTGTATGAAAAAAAAAATTCATTTAGGGCAAGTGTACGGAACGTTGTCATGGCGCTGCTTACCACAGAGGTATAGGGTTTTACACGTTCAATTATTTTCGATGTCGCTCAGTACTGTTGAAGCCAAATACTCACCGCCACTGACTTTTTATTCGTCTCGGTGCCGCGTTCATTGCTAAATAATCTTTTACGCAGTTAATTCAATACCCTGAAAACTATGGGCAAAAAATAATTTTTACGCACTGAAAACGACTATTTAATTTTTTTTTCTGTGCAAATTTATTCACTTAGCAATATTCATGTTTTCTCAATGCATAAAATTGTTTGTGTCTGGAAGCGATATGACAAAACGTGACAGAGCCCCACCGAATTTCTTTTAACATATAAAACCCTATCCTTGAATTGCTAGAGGTCAGAGGTAGGCAGCGCCCTTACGAGGGCGTGGTACATAATTTAACGCTAAAATCATTAATCTATAACTGTGTGTTTCTTGAAGCCAATTTACAAAATTAAACAATAGAAAACATAATCAATTGTTTTAGCCAACGTTTCAAAACAAAATTGTTTCCAGTGTTACGAACTTCTGAGGCACAATCTGACGCCGGAACCTCATGCATTTAACTGCTGCGCAAGAGATCACGCGTAACGAAATAGTAATTCTGGATAAATATTTAGTCATAAAGTTGACAAATACTATTATTTAGGATTGTTATTGAGTATTTGATTCATATTGGCTTCGAAAAAAGCGTAGAAATCGATTGATGTTTTCAGCGTTTATTTATCTACCACTCACTCTTAAGACATTATACTTATTAAAACACTGTTTCGAAGCCCTTCAACGTATCTAACAACAGTCTTTTATAAATGCCCTACTTTCAAATGTACTAAACGGATGTATGTGAAACTCAGAAACATGTCCTGAACTTTGCCACAGACTTTATATCAATCAAATTATATGGTCACCACTTAACGACGGTCGAGCAGAGAATATCAGGATCTCTGGCAGTATCATGGCATCCTAATGGCCACATGATGGCAGACAGCTCCCACTCCGCCTTTCTTACCTCTTAAATAATATCCATATATTATAAAATTGCCCCTGTTTTAAAATATAACTTATCCCTCTAGAGCATCTGCGGACTGAGCTTGGAACAAGTCAGAACACATTAAGTGGTGATTATTATAACAGTCGTTTTTAGTCACAGAATTTTTTAAGTATTGTAGAGAAAATTTAGTAATTGTAAAGCACTGCACGCCGTTTAGCGAAGGACGTCTACGTAGTGCACCTTATCGCTCCTATGTGCAAGCCTTAAACTGGCGTGAATATTTATGTCATACCGCTGTAAACTGTGACTCTTATCATTTGATTGGTGCGGAAATCTATGTCAGAGTTTACTGCAGAACCGTCGATTAGTTTTGTATCGATCGTGGCCAGCATACACACAGATATTTGGTACGTCGACCGTTGTATATGGTGGAACAACCATGCATACGTTGAAACAACCTAATACATGTTGCCTGGCTGATTTTGTTTCCTCTACAGGAGGGTTTAGACCTGTTAAACATACATTATATTGGACCAACAAACTCAATTTTTCACACGTTTAATAGATTTTTCACCCAACAATAATTTTGGTAGATAAAATGCATGTATGCTTTCGCCTAATTCAAACGTATATATTGTTACTGAAGCTAATTGTTTCGTATGTGTATTTTATGCTGTCGCTAGAAAAAGTAAAAATTTCTGAATGCAATGACCTGCATGTTAGATTCCATTGACCTGTCTATACTCAAGCCCCGACCATTTGTCCATTAACTGCTACTCGGGAATAGCAGATAAAGAATGCGCTTCTCTTGAGTATGCATAAGAAAGTTAATGTTAACACGCATGTCTTACAACTAGTGAATTTTTCCTGTTACTAGGTACACCTGTGTAAAAATGATATTTTCAGCCGTTAAGGTGTTGTGAATGCGCGTGATATTTTGTAAACACTAACGTAGTTCTACTCAGAAATGTGTTTTCTGATTGTAGATTGTATACGTTCGTGAACATGTATAATCGGTTCGAAAATAAACATGTGTTTCTAAACCGCTGCAACGCATTTCAAAAGCCATGTAGGCGGGTCCCTTAAGTATTGGGCTTGCGACTGCGGGTCTTGACCCCACATAACGTGCTGGTTGGATACTGCGACCCCTTTCTTCCTTTCTCGAACTGTGGGGTCGAACACCTTGCCTATTGATACACCACGGACTGTTTCGTCAGCTGGGTGTGGGCGAATTAGCATGATTTTCCCCCCGTCGTCTGTCTGATTGCATGTAACGACTTGCGCGAGGTGTTGCCGGAACAGCGTGCAAGAAAGACGCATGTCGAATACTTTATTGGGTTTGCAGCTGCGCTGGTAGTAAGTCAGCTTCGCTAGCAGACTTTCTTCACTAACTTGGGTCAGGCGCGGATCTAGAAAATAAAAGGTGTGGCGGGGGGCTTTTCTCGAACCCTACCGAATCAAGCAATAAATAACCGCCAGTAGTGTATAAGTAAAAATTTAAAAACTTTTTACTTACGTAATTCAAATTCTTGGTCTGGAAACTTCTTAAATAGTACCATTTTTCACCTAAAAATATAAATTTTTCTGGGGAAAGACCCTCAGATCAACAGCTTTTGGTTTGATGTGAATGCATATACACTTTCTGAGGTATAACCCTCCCCCTTGACAGATGCTGGCTCCGCCGCTTTCTTGAGTTTACTGATAGTTAGGGACCCTGTTTTTCGCGAAAAGAATTTTGCCTCACTTTGTTTCCGTGCCTTTCGTACACATCTGCAGTTCTGCTTCGTGGTCAGTGATTGGATATTTTAACTTTCACGAGACTTCGGATTCTACCGGCAAATCACATGACGTGTAATGTTGTAGGAACGTTATTGTAATTGGCTCAGTCAAATGATACACACAGACACGCTTCCAATAACCATGAAGCAGAATCGCATATGTGTACGTAAGGCACTGAAACAAAGTGGGGCAAAATTCTTTTCGTGAAAAACAGAGGTCCCTACTAATAGCGACTTAAATCTTACTACATACTAACGGCAAATACGCGTGCAGTTCGATTACGTCAATAATATTCTATGCATTTTAAACTGTGAAGTAGTCATTTATATTGATAATTATAATTGTGATCTGTGATAAGTTAAATGGCAACATGTAACTACGTGAAAGTTACCGTAGCGCGGAGGTAACTTTGGACATGTGGGAGACTTTGGGACACATTTATACAATTGTTATTTCCCATAACTGTCAACTGCGAGTATTAATTAATTAAATGCCATGTGGGTATAATTATTCGGAATTTATCGCAAGTAAATTTCTTTATTCAGGGTTGCCATATATGCAAAAAATAATTATGTTCGAAAGTCACCCCACGCATCCAAAGCCACCATCGCTTACGGTATCACAGCAAAATAATAATTGTATATTTCGCAGTGGTACATGCAGCAGACTACTCCAGTGATATGGTGCCTTACAAATTGCATGTCAATATTTTTGGAAACAATCTTCACATTTAGATTAATAAAAACATAATGTGTGAACATAGGCTCGAGAACGTACAGTTACCATACTACAGGTCTCGTGACTCACAGTACATGGTGCGCAGTTGGATCATGTCACTGTGGAATACTACATCAGACGATTTCTACCGTCCAATCAAATACGACTCGTATAGTGTGTAGTGTCGAGTAATAGCAGCAACGGCACTCCACAGCGACACGATCCAGCCAGCACACTGTGCACTATATTGCATGTAGATTAGAAATGGTGCATTTTCGGACATGTATCCATACAATGTGTTTTGTTCCTCTAGATGCGAGTGAGGAGTGTTCCTCCGAAATATTGGCACCCTGTTATTTCTGAGCAGTTAGTATAACCAGGTAGGGCGTTGATGGACGCCTCCAGTGCGACTAGGCTGGGTGTGGTTTCGCTCGTGCGTTTGTTTGTAATATGGCGTGTCTGGTGCCTTGACGGGAGAGAGGCGTGTCGACGTGTTGGGAGCGCCAGGCCGGGCAATTTGAAGGAGCAGCAGGCGCCAGACCTTGCTAGCGCGAATTTATGCTCGTCTCGCGCCGTCAGCCAACTTCGTGCTGATGACTTTATTCTACCGCCGAGCTCCTGCTACTTCACTCTATTCCTAACCGGCCCGCCCACATCTCAATCGTCCTGTTAAGGCCCTTTTTTACACTAGGACACTTGTGGCCGTCACCAGTGAGCCCATACGACTTTCAGGTCACTTTTATATGACTCTGACAGCATTGCCAATCTTTGATACACGTAACAAGTGACAGTCGCGAGTGTTGCAGTCTGAAAGCTCCGGTATAAACCTGTGTTACTCCAGCAGTGGCTGGCCCAGACACAATGACCCACTCAGTCACCAGTGGCAGGGCTTGAACACCACCGGGTCACACTGACCCATCAAAACACTGCAGTGACCCAATGTGAAAGCTCCAATTAAAAAGCAATGTATATTTCCAAGTTGTCGCAAGTGTCCTAATGTTGAAAGGTCCTTAAACAAGCCACATCGTGCTGGTCTGGACAGTGAACGCTTTCTACGCCGGACCTGATTAGGGACCCTACATTTTCACGAGATATTTACAACTTCGTGCACATGCGCGGCTCTGCATCAAGGCCAGCGATTGGCTGTATACAGCAGGCGCTAGATGCCGTGTTAGAGGTACGGAAGCAGGCCGGCGGTAACAGCTACTGACTCATGCGTCAACAACTGTATCGCCTTTATGCGCGGGGCGTGAAAACGGCGTGCAGTGTTTTGATCATTCGCTTTTTCCAATGCTTTAAGCGATGACCCTACTTTTTTTTTTACGGGAAGTGCATAATATAGATAAGAGCATGGTGCTCTATTTTGGTTTTATGATTGCGGTTTAATGTGCCCCGGTACCATGTTTCCGGTGTCCCGGAAAGAAAGAACAATATTATGGGAGATGATAGTACTGGTAATTGTCATCAAATAAGTTCATATCAATATGGGACTGTTGTCGAGGTAGCCCCATTAGAATGTAAACATTGATAAGCCTGGCAATGACTGTTATTGTTTTATTTGCAGTTATGTTCCTCGTTTCAATTACATTGAAATTGTAATACGTAATGAATAACACACTAATCTTATTTTTCCGTAACTGTAATAACAAGATTACAATACACAACCATGTCATATTTGGTCCAGTGCCAACGCTTTCACAATAAGTTTTCAAAGAACCCAACAATCGATATCAATGCATTTGTCAACTCGCATGGCACTGAAGACACAAATTTTCAAGAATGTTTCTCAATGTGTGGTGTGGTATGTTGGATGATCGGCTGATAGTTACCATTGTTTTCAACGATCGCATGAATGGGGCAAGGCAATTGCAATTTTTGCGGTCTGCATTACCTGAAATTCTCGAGGAAGTTCTTTTATCTACACGTCGTACGTGCCTACAGCATGGTGTAGTCCCTCCTCATTGTTGGCACTAGGTAACGGAGCATTTCCATCTCAATTTCCTAATCTGTGGATCGGTCGTAGTGTATTCCTTGGCCACCAATATGTTCCGACCTCAACCCCTTCGATTATTGTTTATGTGGTTGGGTGAAGGGTGAAGTCTACAGAAGTAAATTTAATAAACGAGATGAACTGCTCGCTCGCATAATGGATGCTTCTACAGTAATAAGGGAACATCACCATGATTTCCGACGGTCAACACGTCATCTTCAGCAAGTTGACAAGTGCATTGAGGTAGATGGTGGAATTTTTGATACCTTATTGTGAAAGCATTGGAACTGGAACAAAAATGACTTGGTTGTGTATTGTAATCTTGTTATTAGAGCAATGTAAAAATAAAATAAGTGTTATTCACTATGCATTACGATTTCATTACAACTGAAACGAGCAACGTAACCGCAAATAAAACAATAACAGTAATTTTATAGGTTACCAATATTTACATTAAAATGAGGCTATCTCGACAACCGTCCCATATTGACTCCACGTTCATATAAACCTTTTTGTTCACAATGACCAGTACTATCATCTCCCAGAATATTGCCCTTTCCTCTAAGGAACCATAGTTTCAAATATTTTTTTTCGTTTCGTATATGTGTGTGTGTGGTGTATATATATATATATATATATATATATATATATATATATATATATATATATATATATACACCACACACAATTAATAGTATTTCTTAACACTTTCTCCTGACATGCTGCAACAGTGTTGATGCGCAACATGGCTCTACACTAGCGTCTTGAGATTCTACATGCAAACAGGTGTATGGTGTTGCAGTAACTTTACTCTGATTGGCGCAGTCAACTTAGAGACGACTCTGCACGAGCACACACTGCCAATAATAAAGAAACAAAGCTGTATATTCGTACTTAAAGTCTTGAAACACAATGTCGCAGAAATCTTTTCGTGAAAATTCAGGGTCCATATACAGGATCCTTAATTTATTCTGCTTTTGCGAGATTTGTGTCTAGAAAGAACTTTTTTCAAATTATCGTTATAAAACAAATGCCAACTTGATTCGAAAGTCACATGTATGTGAGCTTGCGTTGGACTTCACACCTTTTTTTTTATGTGGTCACCGTTTTAAGTTCCATCGGAAAAATAATTGCTGATGATCAGTGGCTTTATGACTATTGAAATTACAGAATTTCTAAATGCACGTGGACGATACGGTTGGGTATACTGATGTAGTAATAATTGTACCTTATTGACAAATGGTATTAATACAAACTTTAATATATTGTGTATGTTCTTTTATCATTGTGTTGTGGGTAATGCGAGTGTTCGACATACTGGGGTATTTTACTCTGCTAGGTGCATTTTTGTAAAATTGACAATATCCATACCCTAGAGTCAACTGAATGAAATAAATATAAATAAAATCAAGAATGCTGATGCACTGCACGTCGTTTGTGGCTAGCTCGTGGAGGTGATAAAATATACGTGAATGGTCAGCGACACATTTGGCGCACCGTATATTTTGTGCCTCACACACACATATACATACACACACAAACACAGTTTATTTAGGATGGAACTTAACGAAGTAGTCAGCAGAAACGCTTTGGAGCAAGAGAATATCAATTAGCTGTTAGCACTTTCAAAAAGTGTTTTGAACGGTTTTATGTTTGTGCTAATTTTGTTAATTCGTGTAGGAAGTAGAGCCGAAAGATATACGTAATTAAGGTAGGCTGAAACTACATTTCTGTATTTCACTCCAAGAGCATGAAGGGAGTATCTCTTTCTCATTTATTTATGTCTCGGCCAAAACCATGCACAATATATATTTTCTTCAACTTGTAAATTGTGTGTGAATGTGTGTGCGTGCGTGTGCCTGCCTGCCTGAAGACTGGAAGAAATGTTATCTCCTGAAAAGTCGCGACTAGCTCGTATGAGACAAATCTAATCTGTTCGTATGTTTTTTCATTGTTGTTTCGTCTAGTCTTGTGGCTGTTAGGTCATCCTGTTCTGTGTGTAAGATTGTCTTAGTATTTGTTGTTGTCTACGCTATCGTAATTGGGGTGTCCGGAGTTTTCTCAGTTTTGTTTCCTTCGCTGGGTTGTTTTGTTTTGAACTCTTGCGTAGTTTTCTGACACGACACAGTACTGCAATGGCTTGTATGCACAATATTTCACAATAATATACCTCTTTTGCAAGAATCTTTCAAAGACAACTGCCTCGTAAATATGTATTTACAAATGTTCCTTTGTATTAAAATGACCGAAAATGACAATTCGTCGTTCTTCAGCACGTATTCGCAGCGATGCCCGTACACGTTCAAAAATTACAGGTGTGTTCCGAATGCAGTGGCAACTATCCACAATGTGTTCCTGTAATTCATGGACACTATCAGCAGGGCTGGCATACACCAAAGCTTTTAAATATCCCCACAAAAAAATCAGTGTAGCAACATTGCCATGTTTTCATATATGTTTATTAGCATTATTTATTTGTTACAACGTCCTCGACACACCCATTTCGTTTGTACCTATAATTACCAAGCACCCTGTATTTACCCTGGTCAGAGATGGTGGAAACAGTTTTTTGCTAGCGCATTCTCAAAATCAGTTCCGCGTGCGCAATGCATGATCACCTCGGTCGTTGGTTATATAGCACAGTGCAGCTGTTCACACGAATCACAGACGTGCAGTAATAGTGCACTACAACTAGCACTAGCCCAGTCAAATACGGATTCGCCAGTAACGAAAAGTAAGGCGTCGAAAACAAATACATTGATTCACTTGATCGTATTCAGTAAGTATCGGAAAATTTAGTGAAATATTTGTGCACCAGTTTGTTTCAACTCCTTAGCCGCACATCTGCAGCCCTGCTTCATGGACAGTGATTTGGATGTTCTTAACTCTCGTGCCGGAATCACGTAAGCACGACACACGATGTGGCCGCTGCGACACTAAAAACAAAAGAAGTCCGCTAATCAGCAAAAATGGCGGACGCGACGCGAGTTATGAATACAAATAATATTGATTTTATTCGAGTCGGGATTTTATTTTGCGCCCAAATGTTCGTGAAACCGGTGAGTTGGTATATAGTACATTGCGTTTTTAAGAGAGATTTTTGTTGGTTAGCACAGCTAAATCATAACCTTTTTAAGCAAACGTGTAAGTGTACGTTATTTCCACATTTTTGATTGCAGGTGGGCATTTAAAATATATTAGAAATGAACGGAAAACGTGAAATACTGTACTATCTGGTTGTCGTACTATAGTTCATTCGCCGAGATGTGAGAGTTGTAGTTTGTAAACAAGAGTGCGTTATACTGGTATAAGCGGTAAGGGGTGTACAAGCTACTAACCAGCGCGTGCTGCTGCAGTGTGAGTAGATTTAAGTTGGTGACCGGTCAAGGGAGTGTTCGTATTGTTATCTGATAGTGCTTCAATCAGACAGAAACTTCAGCTGCAAATGTGTTTCACTACAGTCGAACGTAAGTATACACATGTACGCCCAACTAGGGCTGCTATGTACTGTTTACTTATCGATCGTAAATCGTGATGCATACACTGTATTTTCGGTATAGTAATTATATCTACAACACGTGCAACATGAATTATATCAATTACATCTAAACTTCGCATAATGTCTACAAAGGTGTTTGTGTTTATATATCTTACGTGACGGTTTTGTTAAAAGTATGATGTAAATATCGTTAATGTGGAATGTATAGATTTAAAAAAAATAATTACGGGTTCCATAACACCATCAGTAGCACAATACCGAAGGTTTGGTAGTAATGAGAGCTTTGATAATGAAAATGAACGTCTCTTACTTAATTACATCGATCAGTATCGCATATATTATCGTGAATCGTTATGCACCAAACATCGAAAATGTCAATTTCACATGTTATTGTTAACGTTCGTGATGTATCAATATTAGTGTCGATTATGTTAATTTCTTCCTTAGCACAATGGTATGACATTGTCGTCTACGTGAGAAATAGGGTTTTATGACCGGATTTCTGCACTGTGTTTCGTGCTGAACGATGTCGCTGTTCCAAGCGATTTCTCGGAGTTCTTCATGCCTGTCTCATTCACACTCATAGGTTCCCGCGACTTTGTGTTTATACTCGCCTAAATACCATCAATTCGTGCATGGTACTCTACGCTCAATACCTGTCTGCCACCACACGTGGCGAGCATTCCGGACACCCCTGATTACAAGCTGCGTGAACACTGCGTGTTTTCACTGACTGACCTTACCTTCGATCACGTGCATGGGCTTCGCGCACTCTCACTTAAACGCGAATACAGTATAGTACAGTTTTTAGTGGCAATGAACCGTTTACAATTAATAAATATTTTTTTGTTTGTCGCGCGGCAGCTAGTGTCCACGATAACGATAACTTTTATTGTCGCATCGCGCCCGTCGTGTCGCTTCTGTCTCGCAAATGTGATTCCAGCATCAGCGTCTTGAGGTTCTACCCGCAAATCATAGACGTTTGGGGTCGCAGTAACCTTGTTGTGATAGTCAGTCAAATGACAGACGTATTTGCGCTCTGCCAATAACCATGATGTAGAGATGTAGATGCACATGTAAGCCACTGAAAGAAGCAGGAGTAGTGAAAATGTTCCCGCGATAATGTCTGGTCGCTAGTGATCATCGTTGTGGTAAGTGGTAAAGTGTAAGTTGTAACTAACCGGTGTTTAGCAGAGGAAAGGTCGTAGTCAGTGTGTGGCCGACTTCTCGGAGGCTTGGCGGAGAACTAACTACTAACTACTCACACGGGCCACCCACAGCGGTGGTGCTCCAGGGACTGGCAGCTCCAGTTACCAAGACCTGCAGGTAGCGTGCAGTAGGAGGGGCCCCGTACGATCACTGCAACAAGTTTTCATCCGCCTTGTACTACCACGGCTAGCCTATGTCAGTAATCATGCTACATTTTTCTTAACTTATTCGTGAATCAAAATTCGGCAACAGTTTACATTACCATTCGTTACTCAGATTATATACGAAATATTAAAGCGAAATTATTACATAATTATGATACTACGAAATGTAAGATAATTATCTCTGACCATATTATGCCTAGTATCAATTTAGCCTAATAATACTCACCTGAATAAAATGCAATGTTTCTATGAAAACACGTTTCAGAAAATTAATCACACTATTTTGTTATACAAACATGAGTACTTTATACATAAGTGACGCAGCCTCTAAAGGATGTTAAAAGTGGGATAATATAACACCATTAAATTTTTATGAAAAATCATTAGTTTTGTTGACGATACTTGTATGTACTGTTTCCTCTTTAAAAGGAAACAATTTTAGCTCTCATAGTTTTTTTCGTAACAGTGCATCAAATTCAGAATGTGCATATTACACAGACGTGCAAATAGTGCATACCAAGTGACTAAAATAATTCACGGCTAACTAACATCCCATGTGCTACGTAATGAAACATTTAGAAACTTAAAACGTAATATTTTTATTTTAAAAACTCTAAAATACAGGAATGAAATTACAATTTCATTAATTTTTTTAAAATACCAAAATTGTTTACTGCGGCTTTCGTCAATATTTTGTTGCACTGTGGATTGTTTAACATAAGTCAGTTAGTTGTCACTATTTGCACGGCAGCACAACATACAACTTTTTACTTTGACGCTCCAGTATGACAAAACTATGCGAGCTAAATTATTTCGTAAAAGTAAACTCTATTCAAAAGTATATTCTACAAAACTAACACTATTTCAGAAAATCTTTAACTTTACGATTTTATCGCACTTCAACTCCCTCTCTCTCTCTCTCTCTCTCTCTCGCTCTCTCTCTCTTGTAGAAATTGTTAGTTGTCGTCTAATAAAGTAATCATGTGACGAATTACCGGCAATGTCTTTTAATAGGAACATCTCATTTTACGATTAGGGTCGTATTAACTAAATTGGTGCTATACGTTATTTATTATTTTTTACAGTGAGAGATAACTATCTTAAATTGTATATTTGATTAATTATTTCATTATGCTTTAATATTTCGTGTACATAGATCGTAATGTGCCCCTATATTACTTTGAAATAAATCTTATATAATTTTGCATTAGGACAAATTAAAAAAAAATATCATGATTAGTGACACGGGCTCTCAAGGTCATGGTACATAATTCAGCGCTAAAAGCATAAGTTTAAAATTGTAAGTTTCTCGAAACCAATTTAAAAAACAGCTGTTATAGACAATAGATTTTGCCAAGTTTTCGTACGTTAAAAATATTTTTTTCGTTCAGAATTAATGGAGCTTAGGTAAGTGGCACATTTCTGAAATCTGAGGAATGTGAAAATTGATGTTTACAATTACACAGACTCTATTTTGAAATGTCAATATGGTGGCTCTGAAAAAATATTATTCTCAGTTTTTAATTTCTTATAGATATTTATTTTAAGCGATAGACCCGTACGTAATCATCTTCAAAGAGTTCAAAAATGTATTATAGAAATTGATAAAAAAAAAGCCACAGTATTATTGCTATCGAAAAATAAAATTGTAAAGGTATGTCAAAAAGATGTTTGTATTAATTTAATTAGCTGGGAAAGCAGTGATAATACTGGGCTGAGCAGGCTGAAAACAAGACGAAATTATCAACATGGACATTTTTGGAAGAAAGCTATTGGTGCACATCGTAGCGGCGTTTTTCTGCTACAGAATAATTTTGAAGATTCGTTTAAATTGGTATAAAATTACTGGTAGTTAATTCAAAATTTTATATTCCGTGTAACGTGTTTGTAAATAACAATCTCTGACGTCAAAATGTACATTCTATTGCAGCTCAAGCGATTACGCTTAGTAAAAAAAAGCATTCTGGGTAAAAGTTTGCAAATTTCGTTACATAGGATTGTGGTTTTGTAGTTTTTCCATATTGGCTTTTAAAAACGTGGATTTTGCTTGGTATTTTAAGAGTTTATTTACCATTTTATGGATCCTATCTACCTGCGCTTGAAATACGTTGCAGCGAGTAGCGATTATAGTTACCTTATTTACGCTACGTTTTTTTATTTTTATTTTATGTTTATATTTTGAAAGGAAGAAGATATTGTGAAACCATTACATATATTTCTTGAAATAGTTATTATTACGCAGCCTATTTTTTCAAAGTAAAATGTTCCATAATTTTGGCTAATTATCTACTAAAAATGTTTTGTTAGGGTAACCCGTTACCAACAATGGTCTTTGCGATGTCGACATGCTGACTTATAAATGCCGAACTCCTTCCAAAATAATATCGACTGTTTGATGTTTGTTTTCCCGTGTGCAGTACCAACTTCTTTGCGTAAATTTATTACTTCGTTGGTTTTCTTTCGTTAGGACGGGATCAGTTTTTTTTTTTTTTTTAATTTGAGCATTTTTTATCTGTGATTATCTCTGTTCAGAACCCTTCTCACAGCTACTTGCATGTAGAATCTTACTTTCCAGTTTCTTAAGTTCTTTATTAATGCTCTCACATTATCATTATCTAAGTCCTCCATTTCCAAACTGCCCAGTTTCTTAATATTTCGCCATTTTAACTTCAGCCCTACCGAACGGGGGAATATCTAAAGTCTGGAAGCACTTGTTTTTAAACCGTTAACTTTTCCTTTAAAATTGTCATCTAAACATTATTTCAAATATTCTTCTTAATTTGTAAATAGTCTTTATTTAAATGTTGAAGGTATTATTTGCTATTTGTTTTTCTCGTTCTTGAATGTTTGACGCCATTCGCTATAATAAAAAGTTATCTGCAATTTTACTTCTTATCTACCCATTTCCGTAGCAAAATAATTTATGCGTTATTTTCCGTGCTTTTTATTTTATTCGCCATCAAGGTTACCACAATATATACTTAAAATTTTCACATATAAAGAATATCGAGAAAAAATACGCAATCTCCAATCTGTGTTGTCTCGCCTTCTTGAATTCTTATTATTTTGTCCTCTTATTGCCTTATAATCCTTACGATATTATAGTTACTATTTTCTAATTGTTCTTGCCCATTCCACTTGAGTTCATTGTTGGAATTTGTTTACCTACTCTGTCTCGTACGTTAATATGTTGCATTTTATAAATAAATGACAACCACAACGTAGTGGAGAATGCACTACACGAACTTCAAGATTTTACCCTTCGAAAAAAAAATTTCATTTGAGTAATAGTTGAGGAACCTAATTTATTGCTAAATTCACCAGGTCTCCCCTAACATTTATTAGTTATACTTGGATTGATTTTGCTATATGCTTTTAAAGAACTCCATCACAGAAATTATTTTTCTGAAAATTTAGTGCGTTAACAATCAAATTTCTTGGCGAAAGTAGCACGTTTTACCTACAGTCAAGGTATTTTTCATTGTCGCAGGTTTTTTATTTTTATTTTTGCATTTTTTTCTTAGGACCGGTTGATTACAGGCACTAGCAATATAAGGTAATTTATTTGATGAGGATATACTGCTGAAAAATACAATATAAAAACGTTCTGGAAAATTATCTTATGCAATGAGAGGGTGGCCACCACCGTTATTGTAATGAAGATAAGGTGTTCGAATAGTGATTATTATTGTCAGGTAGGAAATATCAACACTTGACATTGTCCACGGATTAGTAATTTAATTTCATGCTGTTTTCGATACTTTGTCAAAATACTTTTTCAGTTGACTTTAAAAGCACCGTACCTCCCTTGATATGCACTTTGTCTGGAAAGTATCCTGTATATTTAACACGTGTTTTTTTACACGGATATCACCTTCTAAATTTAGGCCTTTAATTTGCTTACATGCTATATGTATCGCAGTTTACAAAAGTCCTTAGTGATTCGCCTGAAATCCTGTGCTTATTCTGAATACTTGTGACTAACTGAAAATTGTATTTGTTAGTTTTCCATTTGCTAGGATGCGTTGAATTAGGGTTACCAGACGTCCTCTTTTACCCGGACATGTCCTCTTTTCAACGCCTCGTAAACTGTCCGGCCGGGTTATACAAAAATGGGCCAAATGTCCTCTTTTTTCAAGAACAGAGAGCCAAAACGTACTTTTTATATGGTCTCTGTGTCACGAAATGTTTAGGAACGGTACCGACATGCCTCGCGCTTATGTGCAACTTCGTTTCTTTGGAAATTATTACGTTGTTCGTTTGTTATACATATGTTTACAGTTGTCAATGGTTTTCAGAAAGTGCAATTGTTAGCCTATGTTGAAGACTATTTCAATCTGTTTTATTTTGTAGTGCTAACATACTCGGAGTTTATTTCTAGAAATTATGTTTGCTTTTTTAGCATTTACTCTACTAAACTACCAGATAATAAAGTAAATAATTTATACATTTACATAAAAAAATTTTATGCTGTACTAAGAGTGTTTTTTTTAAGTGTCCTCTTTTTTAATGCTTTGAACAAGTATGTGTCCTCTTTTTGGGTTACACTGCTTTGGCAACCCTACGTTGAATGCACACAATACAACTTATTGGTCCGTCCTACAGACATGTGATGCAAGGCCAACTCCCGGGGACAGCGTAGTTTCGGACGTGGCTAGTAAGAGCAGAGCAGACGCAGTGAGATGTCTCAATAGGTGGTTCGCGGTATAGTCAGCACTTTTGAAGAACATCGTGATATTATTTTTGTGACTTCAACTGTTTTGTTAGTTACTATTTATACACGTTGATAGTTACTTAGGGTGCTATGTTAATATTAAAAAGTGGCACGAAAATGTACATCAATTGAAAGTAAAAATGTAAGAAGGTTTTGTAACGTGCTCATTTTATCGTGAACCACATATACCAGCGTAACGACACGACATGAACAAATAGTCCGTGTGTGACCTTGTGTCTGCTGCGATCCATCTCGTCTTGCTCTCTTTGGAAAGTTTCAAGGCAACGTGCAACGGGACGGGGAAATGACCTGTTGAACCTAGTTACCTGGTGTCGAGCGGCCGAGACCATTATCCCAGTCTACCTTCCAGTAACCTTTATCTGGATTTTAATTAGTACCTTGGGAACACTTCCATTCGCAAATGTTGCCGTCATCTTATATTACACTGTTTAAAGAGATGCTCTCCCTGCATGCATTACAATGCCATTCTACCTCGTTTTTCACCACCACCCCACACCCAAAGGTTTTTTTTTTGTAGAAACCTCCGCGGGGTCACGAAGAAACAAAAGTTGATGCTCTTCAACGCTGTCTAGTGGCGTGTTACAGCCAAATGGATGACGTTGAAATATTCGTAGTGTTCAAATATGGATGTAAACCCATTTTAATGGCGATCGATTGAACGGAGCAGAAGTTGATGCGCTGCAGCACTATCTATTGGCGAATTAGAGTAAAACTGATAGCATGAAACCATTTTTTTTGTGAATAAAATATACTGCCGATTTTCGTGGATATCGGGAAAACCATGTTGGAGTTTGGTTTCATACAAACATCATGCATACATGCACGTATTTATATAATCATTGTAAGTAGTAAGTGCTATATCTCGGGAGTAGTTACTGTTTGCTATGCTACAATGTGGTGTCTACGTTTCGGGCGTTCTTATTACATTATTAGTGTTTTTATGTTCAAGAGGGTCTATAAGAATTCTGGTATAGGCTATTAGGGATAAAGTGGGCATTACATTATCGACCTTCAAATATAATCAGTAAGAGTTAGCGCATATAGTACATTGTTAAGGTTGCCGCCTAGGTGGTTGTGTTTTGCGTGTTCCAGCCTAGAAATGTGGAAGCAGGAGTGACGATACAACACGCTCATCATGCCTCACACTAACGCCTAGACGCGAGCCACTGAACTGGCATGCTGTCTTCTCACTGACAACGTGCCTTCATGAGACAATAGGTGATGATACAGTCATTTTATGACGTACAATTAAACATAAACGTGAATGTGCACGCCTATAACTCTCAAAAGTTTCAGCACCAACATTTTCATACCTTAAGGGTGTTCGAGTGCGATAAAATCAAAATTTTATATTTATATGAAATAGTGTTAATTTTGTAGACTATACTTTTGGGTACAGTTACCTCATACGAAACAATTTTAGCTCGCATAGTTTTCTCACAACGGCGCGTCAAAGTAAAAAATTGTATGTTCGGCTGTCATGCAAATAGCGAAAACCAATTGACTTACGTAGTATAATAATTCACAGTGAAATGACATATCACGGGCTACGTAATAAAACATTTTTAAAAAATCCCGCGAACTATTTTCGTATTTTTAAAAAAATGTTGTATTTTCTACTTTTTTCCTGTAGTTCTGCGATTTTTTTAAAATTCAAAATATTATATTATGGTCTTTTAAATACGTTATTGCATAGCTCATGGGATGTAATATCACACTGAATTATTTTACTCAAGTAGGTCAGTTCGTTTTCGCTATTTGCATAGCAGCAGAACAAGCAAATTCTGACTTTTTCGCACCGTTATGAGAACACTACGAAAGCTAAAATTGTTTTGTAAGAGGTAACTGTACCCACAAGTATCGTATACAAAATTAACACTATTTCATAAAAATATAAAATTATGATTTTACCACATTTGAACACACTTAAAAAGAATCCGCAAAACCAACAGTTTTCGCCAGTTTCAGGCGTATGAAAATAAACTCCATTGAGCTGAAATGGGCACACAATATGTAAAGTTCTACTAATGCTATTCCTAAGCAGAAATTACTTACTCATGCTGAGCAGTTTTCGAAAATAAAAAACACTTGTAAGGCCCGAAGATCTGCACGCCGTTCGGCGGCTTGGGCAGATGTCCACCTTAATAGTGGTTGCCTTACTCCTTATGGTTGGCAGCGAATTAACGAATGTAGTCCCGTGTATTTTCCTGTTTAAATACAACAATACTTAAATTACAATAAATTGGCCTATCTGTATTTGATATACCTGAAAACATATTTTACGGTTTTATTTAGGTACCTACTTAGTAACTAGTTAGTGTGTCGTCGCCGTGCATAACTGAACGTACTAAATTTCTGAACAACGTCCGCCATTCTGTCGTGTGTTTGTTAGTGGGTGTTTTGTGTTTAAAAATCGATTATAATATGCACACATTTATATGTTTTGTAATGGCAATAGTACGTGTCGTATAGATTATAGTTGATGTCAACTCGCAAGTACTTCAAAGATTAATTTTTAATTTTTTGTTGCCGTGGGAGTTTATAGTTAGAATTTATTGGTTTGTGGACATACGCCATTACTCATGTTTTGCTGATTAAACTTGTGTTGAATGACCAAGTAATACAAAAAAAGAAAAAAAGCGTGGACAATGTCAAGTGTTGATATTTTCTACCTGAAAATAATAATCACTATTCCAACACAATTATCTTCATTAAAATAATGGTGGTAGCGACTCTCTCATTGCATAAGATAATTTTCCGGAACGTTTTTATATTGTATTTTTGAACAGTACATCCTCATCAAAACAATTTCCTCATGTTGCTAGTGCCTGTAATACACCAGTCCCAAGAAAAAATGCAAAAAAAAATCCTGTGACAATAAAATACCTTATCTGTAGGAAAAACGTGCTACTTCCGCCAAGATTTTAGCGGCGTACATAAAACCGTAAGGTGCAAATTTTGACGTTTACGACTCATTACTCAAAAACTATGAGAGATACACAAATTTTCCAAGAGATAGATTTAATCACAATTTATGTCTAAAATAAGAAAAAAATCTGGTACAAATATAAAAATAAAAAAGACGTTGAAAAGTGAGGTGAACAACACCCTTAACGCGCTATGTTCTCAGAAAAGTAATTTATGTGATAAAGTTCTTTAATTGCTTATAGTAAAATCTAGCCAAGTGTAACTAAAAGAATATTAGGGGCGACCCGGTATATTTAGCAATAAATTAGGTTTCACAATTATTTTTTGAATGAAACAATTTATTTTCTAAGAGGAAAATCTAAAATTTCGTGTAGTGCTTTCTTAACTACGTTCTGATTTAAAAGGTATTTTGGTGCTGAATGCCGGAAGCAAATTGTTATTAATTTATTTATAGAAGTCAACGTATTAGGCGTACGAAACTGAGTGGGGAAACTAATTCCAACAATTAACTCAAGTGTAATGGGCAAGAACAATTAGAAACTAACAACTAAAACATTAAGGATTCTAAGGCAATAATATGACAAAATAATAAGAATTCACGAAGGCTAGACAATTTAATTGAAGATTGCGTTGTCTTTGCTGATATTCTTTATATGTATAAACCTGAAGTATATATTGTGGTAACCTTGATGGCGAATAAAATAAAAAGCAACATAAGTAGTGCTTGTTTCAAGTACTGCTTATTTGCTGACTATGAACACCGCCATTATAGCCAGTTTCACAATGTCTGTTTAAGTATTAGTTATCTGACCATATGATAAACTTTTAATAGCTGGTTAATACCATACTGTTTGAGGTTGCTTAAGCTCAGATTTTAATTATGCGCCACGTACACATGATTTTTAATCTCCAGAGAAAAATGTTTGGTGTAGTCAACCATTTGTATTTGGCGTAACAAATATGTATTTGATCCAACACTTCATTTGCCAAACGAACAATATATAAAACGCGTCAAATATTTACGTCGTTTGTCTAATGATATAATAGTTTAATTAAATGATCTCCCAGAGAAAATATTTAGTTTATTCAAGTTTTATACACTTGTTTCGCCGCACACAAAAGTGTAACCTTTTTCTCTATGGGGCATGCTAAAATCCTATTCTGCACAAACATTTCTGGCCTCTTTATTTGCTTTTGCGTGTTTCTCTAGACTAGAACAGCTCAAAGTGATGACCTATTCGCGCTCTGAAAGCTGGTACGTAGATCCTAACTGGCGGTAAACATCACCTACAACGGCAGAGCAGAACCAGGAAGTTTTCGCGACAAATCATTGCTAGTTGAAGGTTGGCCATGACGCAGGGCTTGGCGCGCGCAGCACCACAACGATGTTCTTTCATGCACGCCTCCCGTCGGCAAGATGTTTCATTCCCTGCGGCTTCACTTCTCCGGACACCAGAGGAAAATACATGCAGCCTCCCAAATAAAAACAAGCTGACTGTTATTTATCTATTCGGCCGCGAGGTCACAGGCCGCATGTCCCAGGAGCTTGATAACGCCACTAAGTATTTTCCAGCGCTCGGCGTCATCTTTATATAGATGGGTCAGGATAAACTGAGCACTTTTCAAACCCAAGTTATTTCTGACCTTTCACAAACTTGATAGTTTTCTGCCACTTTTTAATGTAAAAAAAAACAGCCTAAGTAACAAATCAAACTGCACAGATAATCAGCCTAAGTAACGAGTCAAACTGCTCAGATAATTTAGCCTAAGTAACAAATCAAACTGTACAGGTAATCAGCCTAAGTTACAAATCAAACTCTGCAGATAACCAGCCTAAGTAACAAATGAAACTGCACAGATAATCACTCTTAAGTAACAAATCAAACTGTACAGATTGTACAGTACTCGAAATTTAACGTTTATGGTCACAATAATAACATTTTTATATCACTATCCTGGCCAAGAGGGTTTTCAGAAGTGCTCACTTTATAGCCGACTACCTATTCAGAAGTAATTTAAGATGGCCGTCTGCCCAGGCTGCCGAGCAGTGTGTAACGCTTCGGCCGTTACCATATTACCCGAAAACTGCTGATCGCACATGAGTAACGTCTGCTTAGGAATAGCGTTTAATATCATTTCATGTGTGTATACCAATTTCAAGTTCACCAATACTCATTAAAGTATATTTTCTAGCGGCCGAAAATGTGTTTGTACAGTCTTTTTCAGTAATGTAAACCTTGCCGCAGATTTTTTTGAAAGGTATGGGCGTGGACAATACACCTTTAACTTCAGTATTACGTGAGAAAATTAGAGGTAGACTGCTGAAAGTCTCGTACAGGCGCGTTGTCGGCAAGAAGACAGCACGCCAGTTCACTGACTTGCTCCTAGAGGCTAGGGGGAGGCGTGAAGCGCGTGTTGTCTCGTCCTTTCAGCTTTCGCACTTCTAGACCTTGAACGCGCGAATATGTTCACCCGGCGGCCATCTTAAGACGCTGCCTATTCCAGAGCCCTGACGAAGCAATGATAGAGAACTACGCGTTAAATTATGTTAGGTTTCAGTACTTCTAGAACCTACGCACGGTCGTAGAAGTACAGGTCTGGACTCTTGCCTGTCTACCAATGTATTTTTTCTTGACCCCCCTTGTTGTTTTATTGCAGTTCACCAAGTTACCGAGAATGTTGTGCGTCTTTGGCGCTGCAATCAGGGCAGTCGAGTTCAAACTCCGCCCACTTTTTTGCAGCGTTTACATTATAAAGTGAATAAAGCTTACTGGAGCCATGCTTTTGGATTTTGAGCAAAGGAAATATTTCATAAATTTGTAATAAACACGTTTTGATAAATGATTTATCTATATACTGTAAACACCATCTATATAAGTGGGCGGAGTTTGAGGCCAACTGCCCTGATTGCAGCGCCAAAGACGCACAACACTCTCGATAACTTGGCGAACTGCAGCCAAACAACAAAGGGGTCAAGTTTCCAGGCGAGTGTCCAGACCTGTCTTCTGCGGCCGTGAACCTTCGTGTATACCACCATTGATGGTATTTTACTCTATGCGGATTTTTTTTTAGTACCATTAATATTATGTACAAGTATGCGTTTTCTTTCTCTAAAAAAGCACTCGAAAACAGCTCATATTTTTCCCTCGTATTTATTCCTGCACAGTAATATATATCTTTTTGTATTTTTTTTTACAAATAATTATTTAGAAACTATAACTTTTTTTCATTTTACAAAAAATATTGTATACGTAACGAGAAATGCTTGTAAGTATACACATGGGTCTGTATGTTTACAAACAATTTTGTACATTTACAAATACATTCGTGTACATTCGACAACAATAGTTTGATGTGTAAAATTTTTGTTGACAACCAGTTTACAGGATTTTTTTTATAAAAGTACAAAATATTGTGTAAAATATGACAGGCCTTTGAAGGTTATTTCGTTTCATATTAAACACTCTGCTCATAAAAATAAATCCCACTAATTATCACAGGTATTTGTAAAAGTTACGCCACTTTAATTACCTGTAACGTTCTTATTGTAGTGCGTAGACTGACACATGTTTTGTCTTTAGTTTAAAAGCTCTTTATTGTAAAGGTAAGATTTTATTATCGTGTGTAGCAATATGTTTCGTACCTAAATGCAGAAAATGTTTTTTTGTCCAAAAGCGATATCGTGGTAGATGACAGCCGCACGGAATATAATTTAACATGTAAGCTCTATCCACGCTATCGCCAGAGCTCTCAAGTAGGAAACACACTTACGAAACTTGTATATCAGGCATGGACACCCTATTTCTCAGACTGTACCACTGGTTACAGTCAGGGAAGGTTACTCGAGCTGACGTTAAACATGCAGCGAGATATTGAGGCCCACGCCAAATGGATGTCCAGAACTGTATTAAGGACGTTCAAGTGGGGAAATACATAATTTTATATTTGAATGAAATAGTGTTAGTATTATAGACGTTAATATGGAGAACATTTTCCTCTTACAAAAAAATTATCTTTGTTTTCCCATTATGGCATTTCAAATTCAAACCGTGCAGGTTTTTACTTCATGCACACCACGAAAATCAATGACCATAATGACATAGAACATTGAAACTACATGTCACAGGCTACGGTTTTAAGGATTTTAAAGCCCATTACAAAACATTTTTATATTTAAAAAAATAAAAGTCTGTAATTGGGTATTTTTTGCTACTACCAGCAATTTTTTTTTAAATACAAAAATTTTTTGTAATAGTGGCAGGTGAGTACTCTACATATTGCGCCAACTGAGGCCATAGTTAAGATGAGCGACGAAAATTAATTAATTGGCTGAACGCGGGGATGAATATTTAGTGTTCGGTAGAAAGGACTTAAGTATTACGTACCATTGAGACTTGTGCATTTCTTGCAGAATTTAGCAGGTGTTAAATAAGACACACATATAATTATATTAACGCGTAGGTTTACTCTTCTTGCCGCTTTCAGTGAACACTAAGAAGGGCACAAGTCTCATGTTTTCATATGACTTGTGGCCTTCTTACCAACCACCAAAGAAATAACAAGGTCTTCAGAAGTAGTGACGTGTACTTGAATAGCATATACCGAAGTAGAGGAGCGGTGAGTAGAAGCACCATGTCACATATGCTGTATTGACGCTGTATAGGTTTTAGGCTGGGCGAGGTAGCGCGGCGGTAACAATTAATTCACATTCGGGAGGACCCGGGTACGATTTCCTGTCCGGCCATCTTGGTTTTGGTTATCCGCGCCGTTCCGAATTCACTTCAGGCGAATACTAGGATGGTTAGCAACTACAGGCCGTTGCCGATTCTTTCCTTGCTTTCTATTCTGTCTGAGCCAATAGTTGCATCTCTAACTCCCGGCAGGTGATCACGACAATACCTACCTACATACCTACCTCGTTGTAGGGACCAGACATTTTCGCACCAGCTTGTTTCTATGCCTTAAGTGCGTTCACATTGCTAAAATGTACAGTTTTAAATTAGTACGGCATCGTGTTGTTTATATTAGTACGGCATCGTGCTGTTTATATTAGTACGGCATCGTGTTGTTTATATTAGTACGGCATCGTGTTGTTTATATTAGTACGGCATCGTGTTGTTTATATTAGTACGGCATCGTGTTGTTTATATTAGTACGGCATCGTGTTGTTTATATTAGTACTGCATCGTGTTGT
>PNEQ01099501.1:0-47656 GCA_003012365.1 Medauroidea extradentata | reverse complement strand
AACAATTTTTAGCTCTTATAGCCTTCCCATAGCGACATGACATAGTCGAAAATTGCAAGTTACGGGATCATAGGAATAACGAAAACCAAGTGACTTACTCGAATGAAATAATGAACACTGAAATGAAATTTTATGGGTCATATGTAGATGTACGTAAATTTCGCAGATACATTTCAGGTCAGGTTGAACGCCAATTATGTATACTTATTGACATGTGTGTGACTTTCTGACGGCTGTTACGAAACGCGTTTGACTACTGCAAGCCAGTAGTAAATAAGGAAATAATGCGAAGTGCTATCGCTTGCTACCTGCTTGTACGGTTATAAGCCAATAAATAATCGATTGTGGCCAGTGGGTGTATAGGACTGACAAGTCTAGGCTGCTACCAGATGAATCCGCGAAATTGACGTACCTCTAGTCATATGTAGAGACCGGAAAAATTCGCGGGTTCATTGACCTGTAGGCTAGCCTGCAGGAATATTTAAGAATTGAAGCAGACAGCAGATGTTCATTAGCTGCTTACTGTTGAAGTGATATAGGTAGTTACATTTGTATTATTGGCTCAGAGACTTACAGGAGGCGTCAGATAAGTCAGAGACCAATTGTGTAAGTGACGCAAACATACAGTTGATGTAATTCTAGCTTGTGTCCAAATGAAAGCGCTAATTTTTTAGGTCTCTAGTTATATGCTAAAAGATGTAAAAACAAAAAAATGTAATTTCTTTGTACTTAAAAAAATCTGAAAATTGTGACAATTGACATTATTTTTGGTATTAAAGAAAACGAAATTATATGTTAAGGGTTTTAAATATATTAGCATACGGCCAATTATGTCTAGTTTCAATGCAAATTATTTCATTTGAGTAAGTCACTTGGTTTTTCTTGTTCCTATGTTCCCGTAACTTGCAAATTCTGACTTTGACATGCCGATGTGAAAAAAACTATGAGAGTTAAAACACATTTTACTAGAGGAAAATGTAAGCACAAGTAACGCGTGTAAAATGCAGCACTATGTCGTGCAAATGTTAAACTATGAATTTTTACTACGTGAACACCCTTAAGGGCCTCGCCTACCACGCACTTAAATTGACACAGTGGGCACATGTGGAATAATTTGGTAAAAAAAATGTATTTCCGAACATGCTGCAACGCATTTTTATGTTTAAATTTTTAAAGGAAGCAGATCAAGTAAAACCATTACGTACATTTGTTGAAAATAGTTATTATAGAGCCAATTTTTTGAAAGAAAAAAAGTTCCATAATTTTTGCTTATTATGTACTAATTTTTTTTGTTAAGGTAACTCGTGCCTCGCACAAACACACGGCCAGTAGACGGGTGCGTTAAGGTTCCTATCTACCTGCGCTTGAAACGCATTGCAGCGAGTTACAAGTAATCATATTTGGAAGAAACGTCTCAACGCGCATTACGTTTTTACATCTGTGATAAGAATGTTTCTATCGGTTTAAAAATTAGGATTGCTTATTGGAAACACGATTTTCAAGACCCTCAAAATGGCTAAAAACAGCTTTTTTAAACTGCCGTATGTAGGAATATTCCAACCGGATTCGAAAAACACAATAATAGAAATATGCGCTGGAATTTGAACCATAAATATCGTAAATAAAATGATAGGGTCGCCGCTTAAAGTCCCATAGGACTGCGCGCCAGTTGCGGGGTTTGCGTGTAGAGGCGATATTGCATTACGTACGCCGACCGACGTCACTCTTAACGCTCCATCGGTTTTGTGCCTCACATACACCAACGCAGCCTACCTATATAAGCACTTTAACGTGCACACCTACAGCTCTACTTCATGGTCATTGTGCAGGAAGGTCTCTCTCTTTATCTGTGGCAGTCAGAACAAGCTTACTGTGACACGCACGTATCTAATTTGCTGGTATACTTCCTTTCATACACGTTCGGTAACATTTGACAGCTACTTATGGGTAGGGCCCGGTAGTTTTCGCGAAAATATTTTTGCCCCACTTTGTTTCAGTGTCTTACATGTACACCTGCAGCTCAGCTTCATGGCTAGTGACAGTGTGTATTTGTGCAGAGTTGTTATTCATTTGACACATCACGCCTGTGATTTGCGGGTTTAACCTCCAGACGTTGCATCCAATCACTGACCACCAATCAGAGATGCACGTGTACACGTAAGGCACTGAAACAAAGTGCTGCAGAATACTTTTCGCGAAAACTACCGGGCGCTACTTATGGGCCATAATTTTTAATATTTTGTGATTTGTGGCTAAATTGAGCCGGAAATGTCAATTTCACCATTTATATTGCAATGTTAGTCTTGTATTGTCCACAAATTACAAAATATTAAAAAAATTTGCCTATAAGTAGCTGTCAAATTTAACCAATATTATATGAAACAGAGCATAGAACCCCAATCAGTGAGAGTTACAAACAAACCAATCACTGACAGTAAAGCACAGCTGCAGTTGTGTGCGTAAGGTATTGAAAGATACTAGTGCTTATCTCTTTACGCGAAATTTCCCAGCCCCTAGAACCTAGAATAGCCAGGAACGTTTTACTGATCACATTCTATCTCTGTACTGGTCGTTTTTCTCGCGTATCTACTGATATCGACCAAACTGGAGCCAGTCTTGATGGTCCGGTATCTTCACAAATTTCTTCTCCTTAATAAACAAAATAAATATACAAAATCGCAGATCTGCATATTATCAATTTAGTTTACGACGTGCTATTAACTAAATATTACATTTATTTTTTTTAAGTTGTATAAAGTAAATAACTAACGTAAATCAGTAGTAATATTTCTTATATTTTATGAGTGACTATGGAAGTTCAGGTTTCATATCTTTTTACGTCAACTTCGTTGTTTTTTAACATTTTCATATTAATTCAGAGTTAATATTAGGGCCTACTAATTAAATTGAAATCAGTAATGCTGAATTGCATTAAAAGTTTAACATAAATAATGCACAAAAGACAGTAGAGCTGTTGTTAAATTTGATTGCATCAGTTATTTGGTTGTTGGAAGTAATTATCGTGTCTAATACATATTTTAAGTGAATTTGTTCTCCAAACTACAGTTTGATTATATTCAAACAACTTTTAACTGAATAAATATATTTTCATCTAATATGGCTGAAAATTAAAAATTTGTCGATAGTAAAACTTGTGTAATGAACTGACCTCGGACAAGTCGCCGTTACCTTCCTTCCAGTCTTCTCCCCCACCCCTTTTTTTTATGCAAACGCCAAGCCCTCTACCTTACGTCAGGTCGGTGTTGACGTGATGATACTGGTTCCTTAAAGGCCATGCATTTCCTAGAACTACTAATAATTACCACCGCCGAGGTTCGTTACCGACACAAAAAATATGTTAACAACCTTGCTTGCCGGGAATAGTTTACGTACGGTTGTTGCATTTCTGCTCAAGTTTTTTTTTTTTGTTTTTTTGTTTTTCGGGCGACGTGTACGTATTGTCTCTTATATTTTCATCTCCATCGACATTTCTCTGTTACTTATATGCACACAGATATTTGGAAGAGAAAAGAGGTCGGTTAATTGCCTTACATTGTTCACTTAAGCTCAGAAATACAACCAAGGAAGTAAAACTGATCCGGGACTTAAGGCAAAATACTGCGAGGAAGTATTATTTCGTTAGTTAATGTACTAGAACCGTAATGGCTCGGACCTGAGTTTCTACATTTTTTAAGATAATTATTTTTTAACAAATAAACGGGTTCCGATATAGTAAATTCGTACTGTAACATTGTTATAAACGGTTTTAACTACGTTCCCTATGTTTTTTTTTTGGGAGCAAAAATACGGCATGGCGGTAATTAATTAACTAATGAAATTTCCTTTTATTTGAATAAATTAGCTAACATCTTCGTGTCGTTTTTCTAGAAAAATACATTACAAAGTAAAACCAATATGCAACAAAGTTATAGAGTAGTTTTACGTTATCGGATTTCATTTACGTTAAAAAAATTTCTCGAAAGTTTACGCCCTGACGGCACTAGATATATGTAGGCATACACGAATGTGACCTTCAATTAAATTGAACAAACAAGCTTCAGTCGTTAAATGGTTTCTGGAGCTCCGTATACATATAATCTGTGCTGGCTAAAGCTCACCATGGTCACGATACATAACATATTATTGATAGGCAAAAACCATAATCGTAGACCTAACCAGAACTTTACTAAAAATATGAATTACTCATACTTAAGTTAAACAAGGTTCATTCATTGCTATTGGTTTCGAAATCAAATTTCCTAAAATCTTACCACAATAGTGAGGAGAAAGGCAAATATGAATCAATACAGATGGTGAATGAATGAAGGATTGGACGCCGTTTACAAAGTGTTTTAAATGCGTTGCAGGTGTTTTCGTAAATACGTTTTTATTTTACGAAACTATTCCACATATGCCTATGACGATGACGGAAATGTAGTTTCAAACACACTGTGAATTAGAAAAACAATTTCGGAGCCCCTCATAACGGCTTAAACATTTCCAACACGTTATATCTGATAAGCTACTGACTAGATGCGTATAAAACTACTCTAGAAACGCGCGCTGGATTTTGCTTAAAACTTTTCACCAATAAAAATATGTGGCCACCGCTGAAAGTGTCAAGTCAGGCGAGTGATCTACGATAGCACTGCAGGTCCACTTGTGCCTTGCGTTAGAGGTGATACTGCACCAGATCAGCCTGTCAATATCGCCCTTTGCACTGTGCCTCACTCGCACAAATACACGGCCAGTTGCCGGGCGGACATAAGCACGGGAGCTGGGAGTGCAACCCGCCACGGCCTTTGTTAAAGCTGGGGGCGATTTCGGGAAACAATTGAAAACCACAATTTGGTTGTCCGGTAAGCCGGGAATCGAACAAGAGTCCTCCCGAATGCGAAGACTGCGTGATATTGATAGAGCCCACGATTTTTCGCGAAAATAATTCTGTAATAGTTTGTTTCAATGCCTTGTGCACATATGCAGTCCTGCTTCATGGCCAGTGATTGGCTGTTTTTAACTCTCAGCGTCTAGGGTTCTACCCGCAAATCACAGACGTGTAGTGTCACAATTAACCTTGTTCCTGTTGGCACAGTCAAATTAGTCGCGTCTGTGCAATAACACATTCTGCCAGTAACCACGAAATAAGCCTCATATGTGCTCATAAGACATTGAAACTAACTGTTGCATAATTCTTTTCGCGAAAAATCCTGGGCTCTAGTTGTTATAAGGAAGTAGCACAGAACATGCAATTTTATTGCTGTTTTTGCATGGCTCACGTGAGTAATTTTCCTTTCCAACAAATCAAATGACGTATATCAAGTACTTCGAATTCCCCGTGTGTACACGGCATTAATACACGAGCATATATGTCACGTACTTCACGGGAGGCAAGCAAGGCTGTCGAGTTCATATTCATAAAGTCTTGCCTTGTCACTAAAGGCGAAATGTAATTTGAACAGAAGGCACTCATTTGGCTTGGTTGCCTCTAAAAGGAATGTTGCTGCAGCACACTTAATTCGCGTGAAGGTACAGGTCGGAGCAAAAACGTCTCAAACTATTACTTGATGTTAATTCGGTTCAATATTAGTCATGGCGAATTCATTAAAAGTTCTGTCATAAACCTTGGGCCCAAAAAGGCTCGGGGAGCATAAATTACTGTTTATCTTGGACAACGGTAACGTTTTTTTTTTTTTGCATCGAGATATGCGCCGCGGCTAATCAGAGACGGAGCCCGATTAGTAAGAAAGTGAGGTATATTTTAGCAACAGTGCTGCCATTTGCCTTAAGGACACCGCCTACCCGCGCATGAGAGGCTAAAAAATTACTTAGATATAAGGATGACCTTGAGGCGCTCATCAAATGCAACTTCGCCATTACGAGCCAAGCGCTGAACTAGCGTGCAAGAATACCACCGATCCATTTTTACAAGCTTTTATTTAACTTTGCAATTTGTATGTTTGTTCGGGTTAACTCTTGCAACTGAATTTTGAAGCAATTATCCTCAACAGATTGAGCTGAAATTTTGCATACACGTTTAGTTTGGATGACATTGCGTGGTTAGTTTAGTGACGTAATTCTAAATCCAATATGGCGAACTGCCCAAGATGGCGGACTAGTTGTTTTTTATGCACTCTCATGATATGGGTATCAAATGAAAGGGTTTGCTGAGAAGAATACGAGTGAAATGACGTCCGCGTTCAGTTCTTCGAGGAGATGGTGTACTATTGGCCGACTAAACGGTAAGACTTAGCTGGGTCATGTCTTAACTAATATTGACCTACACCCTGGACAAATTCTAGCGGTGGTGAAATAAATCCAATATCAAATCCGGAACTGTATTTCGTTAGGTACAAGTAAGCTTCATGATTAAATAAGTGGCGCATACCTCCAAACACCCAAGTCAAGGTGAGGGTACCAGTGTGTATCAAACATGATGTGAACGTACCACCTCAGGGCACCGGGGCGAACTATGTTGTACATTAGCTCTTACCCTTCTAAACAAAGCTCTAGGAGGGTCGACGATTATGTCTTCGGTTCTCGTGGGAACATGGGAATATAACTCTAAAATGTTTATATATATATATATATATATATATATATATATATATATATATATATAGTGAAAGAACATTTTTTAAAACAATGTTTTATGTAATTCTCTAAAAAGAAGAAAATAAACTTTAAATTAAATCAAATTCATCAAATTTATGTGATATAAAGGCTTGTCGCGAGATTTACCTGTGTAGATAAATAAGAGTACAACGTGCAACTTGATCTTGACATAAGTAATTCTAAGAAAAAGAACATGTTTTTATAAAATAGGTAAATCTAGCGACAAGCTTTATATCGTATAAATCGTGTAATGTAGTTAATTAATGAATTTGATTTAATTTTAAGTTTATTTTCTTCTCTTTAGAGTATTTAAATAAAAATTGTTCTTAAAAATGTTGTTTTACTATTACTTTATTACTGTGAGACTTTAAGCGGTGGCCATATAATTTCCTGGTGTAAAATCTGTAGCAGAGTTTGGTGCACGTCTCAATCTGTGTTTCACATACCTTTTAAAGTACTACAATCTGCAAAGGCCTTTTAAAGCTATGCTAGTGGGCTCAGAAAGTTTTTTTTATGAGCATTGGCTCTTAACATTGGCATTCCAATCTTGTCCGAAGTGTTTTTTCTTTTCGTACGTTGACACAATGGGCGCATGTGGAATAGTTTCGTAAAAAACTTGTCTAACACACTGAAGTGCATTATAGGCACGTGTTAGGCAGCGTCATTAAATAGGCTTGGTAACTACACAAAATTAAAAATACTAAGTCTTCGCGATTAAATTGTCTTCCTAAATGTCAGCCATTACAACGCTTGCAATATCTAGTTCCTTTTTGTATTGTTCGCAACAAACGTTTAAACAACATTCAGCATGTATAAAATTTGCCGCTATACGATCAGGCTACTGCTGCCGTGTATTTTGAGAAAAATAACATCCCAGTGCATAAACATACCAAAATCTTCACAGCTCAAGGCAATGCTTCTTATAGGGTATGATGAACACACAATGCACTCTTCGAAATTGCAAGTTTCTAGAAGTCAATATGCAAACATCAAAAAATAGCAACCGTGGACAGTATTGTTCACCAATTTTTTCAGCAATAGTTTTTTTCGGGTGACGCATTTGTGGGGCAAAATCTGTGACTCTGAAGTTTGCTCATTAGATAGATGTTGCACTATTTGGTTTAAAACCTTACGTGGACACATGTAGGCCCTAGCTCTTCTTCGTGGTCAGTATTTGTAAGTTGTAACTCTCGCTGGTCTCGGGGCTCTACTAACAAATCACGTATGTATGATGTCACAACCTTTTTCTGATTGGTGCAGTCAGAGAGGCGTGGCATGACATGAACTTTTCGCAAAAATAATTTTGCCCCAGTTTGTTTGAGTGCCTTATGTGCACGCCTACAGTTCTACTTCATAGTCAGTGATTGGATGTTTTAACTCTCACATGTCCCGGGGTTCTACCTGCAAATAACATACATGTGGTGTCGCACTAACCTTACTGTGGTTGGCACAGTCTAATGAGATACGTCACTTCACACAGACACACTGCCAATGACTACTAAGCGAAGCTGCATACGTTCACGTAAGGCACTGAAACAAACCGGGCCAGAATTATTTTCGCGTAAAGTTCATGACCCTACTTATCAGCAATGTATCTTTGTTCAGAGTTGCTGATATGCACGTAAATCATTGCAACAAAAATAGTGCAAAAAGCTCTTAACTACACAAACATAATTATTTAAATATTTCGACACATATTGTACTTAATATTTCAGGCGGGTCATATTCTGTGCCTTACAACGGCCCAACTTGTAATTATAAACTGGAAACAAGAATTACAGCAAAAATTAAATACAAGATGGTGACGGATGTTTAGCATTATAGCCATAAAATGATAATTAGTGGGGAAGCAGGATGGTATAGCCAATCATAAAACATCATTGCAGGTGAATTTTGACTAGGAAGGAGGAAACTAGTATGGTATGATAAACACCCAGCTTGAACCAGACGCTGCAGGCGACCACGTCTCGTACGAGGTCTCGCAGCTGTTGTATAGTTGGTTCAGGATAAAATGAGCGCTTTGAAACCCTAGTTACTTTTTTACTTTCAGGTTATTTATGCTTTTCTTTCGCTAAACAAAGCAAGGTTTGTAACGCTCTCTCTCTCTCTCTCTATATATATATATATATATATATATATATATACATATATATATATACATATATATATACATATATATACATATATATATACACACGCGCGCATGCACACACGCACACAGTATGATCACGAGGAGCATTGTCATTATGAAACGGACTGTACAGAACGAAGCGGAAACAAGGAAGGGGGAGAGCATGGGCAGTCACTGTGTAACACATTGCTATTTCAGTAGGAATGGAGCAGTGGTCGGTTGGACACCGCATGTTTGCGTACGACGCAGGGAAGTGGAGTTCATTAGTGTGGAGACTCTGGAACTAGTGTGGGGGAGCTTCGTGACCAGAATCGAACATTGCGTCAGGGAAGACGAAAGTCACCTTCCTGACATCATTTTCGTCACGTAAACGTAATGGCATCTCTCTACGAACACTGTTACATGCGTTCAACCACTGCCATGTGTACACTCTCCTTTTTATAGCACATTCGTAATGACAGCGCACCTCGTAGTCACCTGTATATAGACACAAAATGCCGTTCACAATAGTTATCGTCTGGGGTCACTGTATACAGGATGTTCCTGAAGTACTGATACAAACACTGTGAGATGATTCCCTATTTAAAAAGGGATAGAAATCATTAGACGAATTTTTCGTACAGTAACCCATCGGCATTTAATATGGTGTTATTTGAAAATAATAAAACCTACTGGAGATTAAAGTGATTTTCTGTGAATGATGTTACTTTACGTAGACCTTAAGCTTCTGCACAGTTGTGGAGTGCTAACATTCCCTACATTGATTAAAAAAGGGGGTGGTATTTTTTATCCTTCCAAGGTGTGTTTAACCCTAGGGTATTTATATTTTTTTCAAAGAATCAATACTAATACTAAATTCACAATACACGTCAACTTCATGGAACATTCATTGTAAACTGTTTTTGCGAGATAAACAGCGAGGGTGCACTTGGTTGCCTGCTAAATACGCAACCCGAGTTACAAAACTGGTTGTGAAACTAAGGTTTACATAAAGTAATCATCATTCATTGATTTTTTTTTAAAATCTCCAGTAGTTAGTTATAATTCAGTTGAAACCATTTTACATGACGATTTTTTAAAGTTTGATATATCCCTTTTGAGTTATTTACTTTGACATAGTTCGTATAGTGTTTTCTATACCTTTTTGGATAAGGAATCACTTCACATTGTTTGTACCTGTATAATATTTTGAAATTATTATTCTAGATAAGATGTTCGTCAAAAGGGTTCACTTTACCGTGATCCACATACAGGAACCCTGCCTCTCTAGTTGGCAAGTCCACACAGGCGCAAGTAATGTTACGACAAACGTGAGGATTAAATATTAGTTTATAACTAGAGACCTGAAAAATTCACGTTTTCTTTTAGGAACAAGCTGTAATTCCAGCAATTGTACGTTGTTGTCACTTTCGCGATTGACCCTTAAGGGCGCGATCTACCGCAGTTTTCATCGCCATTATTTTATTTTTTATTTGCACCAGACATTTTTTTTCTTATTTCAGATACAAAATGTGTCTAAATTTGACTCTTATGAAATTTTTTTATCTCTCATAGTTTTCGCGTAATGGCTTGTTAAAGTCATATTTGGCATGTTTCCGTTTTAACGACCACACTAAAACCAACTGATATACCAAACTCAAAAAAATCACAGTGGATAGAGGCATTGCAGGCTACAATGACATGCTCATAAAATTAAAGAAAAAAGATTTGTATTTTTAAAAAAAAAAATATTGAATTTTTTAAATTTTAATTTTGAGTTTCAGATTTTTTTTTTAATTCAAATAATTTTTATTATTTATTTTTATGAGCATGTCATTGTAGCCTGCAATGTCTTTATCCACTGTGATTTTTTTGAGTTTGGTATATCAGTAGGTTTTAGTGTGGTCGTTAAAACGGAAACATGCAAAATATGACTTTAACAAGTCATTACGCGAAAACTATGACAGTTAAAAAAATTTCGTAAGTGTCAAATTTAGTCACATTTTGTGTCTAAAATAAGAAAAAAATGTCTGGTGCAAATAAAAAATAATGGTGATGAAAATTGCGGTAGACTGCGCCCTTAACTTATTTGACACCTTCTGAATGTCTCTGAGGCAATAACAAACATGCAACTAATCGCACGCCCATTTCACTGTGGAAGCGAGCAGCTAATGAACGGTTGCTGTATGCTTCCTTTCACAGATATTCTTGGAAGATAACCTACATGGCAGTTATCACTTCCTGACACTTATTAGTAGACACTTGAAAATTAGCGGGTTCACTGACGTGTAGGCTAGCCTATACAAGAATATCTGTGTGCTCAAACAGACATCATCTCTTAATTAGCTGCTCGCTGACACGGTGAAACAACACTATTTGACCTCCATTTACTTGCTTATTTATTATTGGCTCAACGCTCTCCAGGCGGAGTCAAATAAAGCAAGAAGCAATTGAGAAAGTGACACTAACATAAAGTTGTTTGAATTCTAGCTTTTGTCCAAAAGAAAACGTGAATTTTTCAGGTCCCTACTTATTAGAAATACTATGGTCGATTGTTGCTCGGACGGTAGGTTTCTATGACCCTAAAGGTAAAATTTGCAAGGATACCGTTTCTTTTATTTGCTAGAGTTCATCAAAACAATATTATTTTCGTAAATAAAATAATACTTATTTACATCGCAGAAATAAACACAATCGTATCCAAACCACGTTACACTATTTCGGGCTCTTCAAGTGAATCACATTCAACTGCGCGTTACATTGGATGCAAGTCTACCAATTATATTCCAATTTTTATTGAGCTGTACGTTTCGTCGACAGTGAGGTAACTTTACACAAGAGCAGAAATGAGGGAAATAGTTGGTCATGGCCTTTAAGTAAGCGTCCCAGCAGTCGCCTAGATCTCTTTCGGGAAACCGTGGAAAACCGAAATCAGTATGGCCGAAGCCGGGGATCGAACATGGGTCCTCACGAACGCAAATCCAACGTGGCCATTGCGACACCTCGCTCGGTCTTACCAGTGATGGACGTAACGCGGTACAGTGGACGTGTTTCGACGTAATATGGACCAATAGGCCGGTGCTGAATGTTCCTTGCAGAAGTGTATATAAGCAAGTCACTTTTATCCTTTCCTGATACTCAACACCTATGCAGTCTTTATTGTTACGACACACTGGAAAATCGCGGGAAAAGTTGACTATTTGCTAGACTCCAACATGCTGTATATAACACTGAATGTTTTGTATTGACATTGACTATCGTTTATTTGAAACATTGTTTCTCTCTTCAACAGACCCAGTTAGAACTGCACAGCTTGAACACACAGCGTGTGTGATTTGTCCCAAAACTGTTCACATGTGTCACTGTTAATATACTACAGTTTATTGGAAACTATGTTAAACATTTTCTCGATTTTCCATTGTCTCTATTTATTGTTAATGGCCGAGCGAGGTGGCGCAACGGTAACACGTTGGACTCGCATTCGGGAGGACCCGGGTTCGATCCCCGGCACCGGCCATCCTGATTTCTGTTTTCCATGGTTTTCCGAAATAACTCCAGACGAATGCTGGGATGGTACGTTAACTAAGGCCATGGCCAACTCCTATCCCAGCTCCTGTCATTGTATCAAGTTGTGTGTCACCGTCTCTAATCACCTCGCTGCCGAGACGTAAGTCCCACTATTGTTAATGAGAGGACATTTGACTAAAAAGGACAGTGAAGTTTTTCTTGAAATGTAAATTAATTGTGCTGAAGCACCGCTACTGAATGTTTGTGATTCTGCTTCATTTCACTTCGGTGTATGGGCATCATTGTGAATTTAATCTTTAATAGTCGTGTAAATATCACGTATGACATACACTTAAGGTAATTTGTTTTTAATTTAACCTAGACCTGTCGGTGCCATTGAAGTTTTATTGTGATGTTAATTATTTTTATAATTATTGTAAATGTTAGGAGCCATGTTGGCTTTAGGGAACTTTCGGTTGTTTATGATATTATTTTAAAGCTAGTTGTCAACATACTTGTAATTTTGACATTTTGGTCTGACAGCATGTATCAATTCTTGAAATGTAATATAAATGTAAGTTACTTGTTTTGAGATTGGGCTTGTCGTACAAACGATAAATGATACTAGCCCTAATTATATTCAATTATCTGAATTTCAGCATTCATAATTTGTATGAGTCCTTTTTTCCCAGATGATTTTTAAATATTATGAAGTTAGTTCGAAATTATGACTTCTGTGAGTTTTTTGTTTGGCGACGTATTCGTTAATATTTTTATATGCGCTCGTTTATGTGTGCATACTCGTGGAGCTTGCATTTCTATTGTACATATGGACAATGTCTCATAAAAGTATGTTCCTCTCTTCCCTCCCCTTTCCAGAGCTTCTTTTGTGCATTCTTCTCCCTTCTCCTCGTCCTCTTGAAGTTCCGGTTCATTGCCCGTGGCACAACCTCATTTGCAATCCAGCGGGTCGTTTACTTCGGGCAACTTGTCCCATTAAGTATGAGGGCACCAGGAAATGTTCCCTGCTCGGGTGGCTGCACAAATACGGCCAGGCGACGCGACGTGCAGACGTCTTCTTGAAGCGGGACCTACTCAGCTAACTATACGACGTCTTGTAATACGCGTAGTATAACCTTTAACGACTTACTATGCTACTGGGTTTTAAATGTAGAGGCACATCCACGCAAAATTTACGTAATTACGACCATTTACAATATGCATTTGCATTTCTTGTGGGGAAAGTGTAATTTTCAACCCAACCACACTTTAATCAGCATTTCGTAATTTTGCTAAAATTATTTTTTTTTTACCGTACAAATATTTTTATTTTTTTAAACCCCTGTTCCTTGCGAAAAAGAATCTTTCACACCAAAAACGGACGTGTTATTCTAAATGACTAGGTACAGCGAAACTTTCCTTGCTTATATATTTTTTGCACTTCAGTTACTTTAATGCAATACCAAGTACTTTTGGGGCCGTGGTCGGCACAATGGCCAGAGCACTTGCCTTCCCAACAGGGTCAATCCGGACGATGTTGCTCGTCGGCGGGTTGTCTCGGAGGTCTGCCGTTTCCATCACCCCTTCATTCCAGCGCTGCTCCGTACTCGCACCAAGTCACCTATCACCAGCCACTGAAAGCTGTGTTCTTCCAAGAAATTTTCTCGTTCTGAAGGAGGACAAGATAATTATATTCCCACAAAAGTACTTGGTGAAGTGAAGAAATTTTGGTCAGTGCTTAATGTCTAGGTGACATGATGTATGTGGCAGCATCGGAATGAAGGGCGGGGGAAGCGGGAGATCCCCGAGAATACCCGCTGACCAGCGACATCGTCCGGCACGATTCCCACATGCGAAAATCCTGGGACGGACCATGCCGGGAATCGAACCCGGATTGCCTTGGTGGGAGGCAAGTGCTCTAGCCACTTAGCCAAGCGCTGCTGGTGAACAAGAACAGTCGGCGTTGGCATACATATAGGTACGATGAGGGACTAGCCGCATAGAATTTAATAAAACATGTGAATCCCTAACGTTTTCTTTCGTCGGCTTCGGGTTAGGCGGTGACCTTAAGGGGAAATATAAGACAATTTTGTTGTATTTTCAATTTTTGAGCCATAACATTTAATGAAATTGTACTATCAAAATTTTCTCTTCGACAAAAAATAGGGCTATATTCTTGGTAAACTGCTTGACATAAATAATATTGGAATCTTTCATTAATGATGTGGCACGCCCATATGGTCACCACTGTGATTTATTGAATTTATAGTCATCAGTGTCAACCAACTTGCATAAATCAATATGTATTAATAACTATGTCTTGCGACCACTCGGTCTTCTAGCCATTATGTCAGGATTACATTGAAGTAGTTTTCATTAAGATACCATTACTGTACCAAGTTTTGTACAGAAAAATAAGAAATTGTACATATTGTGTCTTTGTGAAAACGAGGGAGAAAGGAGCAGGTGCAGAGAGTTTCTGGGGAGGGGCCTCACCCCACCTACGCTCAGCCCCCCCCCCCCCTAGTTGTTGAACAAGAAGGGAGGGGTACAGCCAATAGTTTTGTAAGCTCTCATTGAATTGTAGATATTTATTAATTAAGAAATCATAAATTTTAACAAGCAAAAGAAACGTTTTATGTAATTGGATGTAAATAGCAAAGAGAAATTAAGACATTGTTTAATTAATACGGTTCTGGCCGGAATGGTTGTCCTCGAAAGGCGGGGTTATCGGTTGAAAGCTGACTTCTGATTGGCCCAATTCTAACCGGAGCTTGCTGGCCAAGTGACGAGGGTTTTTGGCGAGAATGAGAAGCCAAGCGAGCCGCGGGAACGGTTGCGAGGCTATCGTCGGCGTAGTGGAGATAGACGCCGTCGAGCCGCGAGTTGATATTAAGATTTTTCTTCGAATCGCGGAATATTGGGGGCCGAGGCGCCATCGCCATCGTTGTTGTTTTGGGCGTTCGGACGCCAATAAGATATCGCTAAGTCAGAAAAGTACGTCGGGCCGAGACTTCTACGATTGGTAATTGTAGAGACATTATAAGACGAGACGGTTGATATTCTAAGTAGTCGTCGGGGTCTCCGTGCACGCGACTGGTATCATTGAGAGCCGTACCGACAATTCTGCGATAGTAACGATCCGCCTCGAGACATCAACGACGTGCTACCCGGGTAAAAGACTTGCAAACTTTTACATTACAGTTCCCTAGTGTCCAGAACTTTAACCCATCAATCAATAGTCGATCAAGCATCCACAGAAATATAAACAAGTTAAAGAAATTAAAACAGCGACCGTCATAATATGTCATGAAGAATCCTTGCACGAGAATTCTTTAATGTTAATCTATAATTCTTTCGCAGTGACTCTGCATGACAAATTAATGAAAGATTCTATTGTTATTATTTACGTCAAGAAGTTTACCAAGAATATATCGTATGCTTTGTCGATGAGAAAATTTTGATAATACAATTTGAATAAATGTTGTGGCTCAAAAACTGAAAATGCCATTAAAATGTCCAACACTCCTCGTTAAGGTGGGACGTCACAATCCATGTTGGAGTTATGTTTTTTTTTCTATTGTTAGGCTGTTCAGAAACACACATTAAAATATATCATTATCACGCTCTAGTAAATTACTCTATCTTGCTATAAACTCACAAGTCTATAACATCTGTCTATAATTACGACATGATTAGTCGAATAGTATTTTTAATTATGAATATATTCTCGTCTCAGTCATTCGCAATTCGTATGTTAAAAAATAAGTATCCAATACTAAAGACAATTGCATAAGAGCTTTAGTAATATTTTTAGTAATGTTAATAAAACATTATTATGATTTATACATGGACAATTTAATACGTGGAGTGAGACCCGACTCTAATAGCTCTATACAGCAGGCGGTAGATGCCACTTTTGAGGTACGGAGACAGGCAAGCAATAAGAATATTGGCTCGTACGTCAACAGTAGTATCGGGGCGCGAAGACGGCCTGCAGTGTTTTGGTCCGTGGCTTTTCCCTATATGATTGTAAGCGGTGACCATACTGTTTTACTAACGGAAAGTGCGTAGTTAAGTCTAGCGCGTGCTTCTTTATTTTGGTTTTACGATTCCAGTTGGTACTTTTTACGTGACAGCAGTTATTAAAAAGCCGTTTTTAGCCATTTTAGTGCACCCCGAAATTATATTTCTAAGTGTGATATATAGAAAATCAGAACAGAGAAGCAAAGTTTTAAATGTGTTTTCTTTTCGTAGATAAATATATTGAACGCACATGTAATGGCATTTATTTTAAAACTTTCTCCTTATACGCCACAACAGTGTTCATGGGCCAACTGTATATGGCTCTAAGCACTGACCAGACTCTCTTTACTTCACTTCCAAGCCCGCTTACCACTCAGCTCTGCGAAGGGCTCGGTGAAAATGAAATTGTATCACACTCGGAGCGCAAACATGCCGTGAGAGGTGTGTGAATGATAGTGCGTAAGAAAGGAAAAAGACTGGTATGAGAAACAGAACAGCTACCTCTTCCGATTCATTAAGCTGCCAGGGTCTGGTGAAGAATTGGCTGTCGTCTGCAGACGCACTTTGTGCTCGGCCAGCAGGCGCACGATTCGATACATCATCCACAGTCTCGTGACCGGTCCAGCGTTGCCAGATGCAGCATCGGTTCTGGTAGGATACATGATAAGTCTGGTGTTCTCCACACGATCATGGTACACGTAGGTTTTATACTACCGTAAGACTTGGTGACTTGGCACTCGTTAAGTGTTCTAAGTCACTGCATATTATTTTATTTTCTATGCGTATTAACGCAGTGGTATAACACTTGACTTGTATTCGGGAGAACCCATGTTCGAATCCCGGATCCTTACATCCTAATTTCAGGTTTTCATGGTTCCGAAATCACTCCAGCGAACGCAAAATTGTTTCTAACTGCAAGTCATGGCTGAATTCTTCCCTGTTTACTGTTTGTCCTAGCTGGTAATTCTGTCCTAATTAGCTTGCTGTCAACGAGACTTAAATCCCAACTACCTGTCTACATAAACATGAACTATGAGTACGAATGTACAGTATGTAATTATATGTCGGCATTTGTTTAGAATTTTTAATAAGTTTAATTTTTTTTTTTAATTCAGGTTTGATTATGTGTGTGGAATTTTGTCTTTTGTTTTTCAATTCTCCCCATTAGTCTCAAATCATCAAGTTTTCCGGTATTTCTCGTGCGTTAAGAGGAATCCCTGCCTGGCTCATTGGCGGTGTTGAAGCGTGTCATGCGTATTATTTTTTATGTGAAATTACTTATTTAATTTATGTTAAGTTTATCTTCGAAAACACTTGAATATACACTTGTATGGCTTTAAAAATTTAGTACACCTCTTAGAAAATGATTTTAGGGCTTCTCAAAGTTGCTAAAACAGACTTTTCTAGTTTGCTTAACTCCAAAAATACCGCCTGAATTCGTAAGGTGCAAAACGAGAGGCATGCGTTGTCCTTTATTTCATTCTATCCAAAAATTACATTTTAGGATCACCGCTAAAAGTCCCATAAGAAAAAGAGTACAGCGAAAATCTTGCACACCAGTTTGGCGTGCTGTGAATTGAGTCGATATGCCTCTCGTCAATAGAGGCGATATGCTTCTCGTCGAACATGGTACTCTGGCTCTTATCACTCCGATGTTCTCACGCGTCAAACGCGGAAATTTGAAGCCGGTATACACTTTTCTTAAACAAGATTTTTTAACAGCGAGACGAAAGTAAATGCTAGTACGTACCACAACTTCGGTGTTCTCGGCGAATCGTGCCGGACGATGCCGTTGGTAGGCGAGTTTTGTCGGGGATTTCACGTTTCCGCCGCCCATTCATTCCGGCGACACTCCATATTCACATCATGTCAACCCTCACCAGCGCTGAAGACCTTGATGTTAAGCGCTGACCAAAATATCTCACTCACTCGGTGTTCTTGGCAACACTGATACACGCAGATGAAGCAGACGTTGGAGCACGCCCTCGGTGTGCTGGTACAATTAATGCGGCATCGTCTGGAAGCAGGCATCTCTGAGAAGGCGCTACATATTTACTTCCCACCGTGTTGGCAAGTAAGTTGTTACTGAGCGAGTGGCGCAGATCAAAACCCAAACACTGAAAGTCTCTCCAAAATCATTAAATTCGACAATGAATGAGTAAAAACTGCACATTTGGGATCATATAAGCCTTTTAATAAGAACATATTTTAACAACCAACAATAATAACTTGCAAGTTCGGGATAAAGTGAGCACTAATAGAAGTCCTAATAAATTTCTATTTTCAGATAAATTTGTATCTCTTCGCGCGTAACGGTTAACAACGGGAAATGTCTAACCTCTCTGGGCACTTAAGTTTCTACTGTTTTTGTGATAATTTTTTATGCTCAAATGAGAGCAGATATAAGAAATCTGTCAAGCAGTTTTGTTAATAATAGTTTCTGCCTTGATAACCAATTTCTTCAAAGAAAGAAATATACGGTTTCGACAAAAAAAGTCAGTCAAAATTTCGTTAATTGCATAATTAGCTAAATCCATGTTATTTACTGCCTTGTAAAAACCAGTCAACATGGAGAAGACGATTTTAAACAAAATCTGCGAGACAGATTTTTGATATCTGCTCTAGTTTAGGCGTAAAAATTAATATCACTAAAAAATATAGAAACTTAAGAGCATGTTCTTAATATTTGTGCATATAAGATAAGTTGTGCAGTCGGTAGCAACCTACATAGTTAAAATAATAATGATTATATAAAATACAAGTATGTTGATTTCAGTTCAGTTTATTTCAGCACTGTTGTGTTGAAATAGGAAGTATCGGGGCTATATTCAGTAATTTGCTGCCAACCATACAAGGAGTGAGGCAACTATGATTATTGTTTCAACGCAGTAACGGCTAGTGATATATTTCAACGGTTGAGTTTAATGTTCACTTTGTCCCGAACGATCTATAAGGAAGACATTGATTTGGAGAGTGCTCTCATACGAGGTAGTTTGGCTTAATCTCTCGTTGAGGCCAAGGTCATTATAAACGGAATCTAGGGAAAGGAAACGGACATGGCCTTTAGTCAGGAATCTTCCCAGTATTCGCCTAGAATGATTTCGCTTGATCTTTTATAGACGTGGACAATTTGGAGCTGCAAAGGAGAAGCTTGAAGCGCTCACTCAAAGTACAGTGTTTCCATATAATATTACTTAGCTTTTTACCCGCGACTTCGCTCGCGTTGTTCTATAAAGCACAGGAGTTTTTCTCAATAGAGCACCAGTCCTCTGTGCAATAATAACAGTAAACATAAGAAACAATGTAAAAAATATGCATTATGCATGTATTTAACAAAATATGAACTACGTAATAAATATATTACACAGTAATTTATTGGTATATGTGTTACTATAATAGTTGGTACCCGCGACTTAGTTCGCTGGCTTTTAAATGTAATGCTATATTACTTCTGACACTAGAAAGTGTTTAAAAGTGCAAAATGGTGCAAACATTATGTCAAAGTCATTAGTGACAGTTCTAGAAACATTGCGAAAAGTAAAATTTTCACTTAGTTTTTGGGTGCCCTGTTTGCTCCTCCCCCTCCCCCCATTTTTTTTGCAGAAACACTTTGCTGGTCGCACACAACAGCTCACCAAATTTTAATTTGTTTAACTTTTTGGGTACCCGTTATTCGTTATACCCATTTTACCCCTTCCCCTCAAAACCGTGCATTTTCCTGGATAAAAAGTAGCCTGTGTCGCTCTCCAGCCCATAAAAATCTCTGCAAAAATAATGGAGATTCGTTGCTCCGTGCACCATTCTTGAGGGCGCTCTTGAAGGAAGCAACATAAAGAGGCGAACTTCATCGGTCATTGTATAAGAAACTGGACTGCTCGTCCTATGTGTAACTCAAAAGGAATTCAAGAAGCTGGCTCAGGACAAAGACAGGTGAAGAACTATCCGAGAGTTGAAACCCGAGATAAATGAATGGGATCAATGGATCTCAGTTGTGACAGTGAACTTGACTTTTCAAGTGAAAGAGTCTGAACCTGACGCAAGTAATTACTGTTTTACATTTTACGTAGATATTTTCTTTCAAAAGTTTGTAGCTGTTCCTAATACTTCGTCGATTTCCCGTGCAGCTCGAATGTACTCAGTTAGCGCAAATTATTTTTATACGAAATCACGAGTCAGTTGGAAAATCTAGTGTGAAGTAGTATTCTTCACGAAGGAGTATCCTTGACAATTGACATTATTTGATCGCACAGTCACGATGTTCTGCTGACGAGTTTTGAGTCGGTGTATTCGCCACGCACAAAACTTACACTAAATATATATATTCTTAGAGATAATAATTACTAGTTAATTTTACACATTCGTTATTCAGTAACTTAAACAAAATGCATTTTCGTAATCGCCTGCTAACAGAAGTCACATAATGATATTAATAATGCATACTGATTTCTCGTAAACTCTCGACAATAATTGAACTATTTTTTAAAGACTGTATGTAGACAGTTATTGTAATTGCATTGGGTTGAAGAGCAGCAGACTATAAGTGTCAGTAAACGTCCTTAAACTCAGTCAGTGGATATTCTTCGTGTGTGTGATTTTGCTTTCATATAATACGTTGTATTGTATACAAGCGCTGTTGTATTTTTATTTCATTGCCACAGAGCTCGATTCCCTGCGCCAAACATGAGAATTTTGGAAGGGTTTAGCTTGTCTGACTCACTTTCACCCTTCGTAAGGCGTCAAGCTATAGCTATGTACCTGAAAAATTCGCGTTTTCTTTTAGACGCAAGCTAGAGTTTCAACAACTAAAGGTCTGCATCACGTTCATAATTGGCCGTTGCCTTACTCGACACTTCCTGGAAGTAGCTGAGTTAATAATACTAGTGTAGCTGAATACAGGCCCATTTCACTGTCAGCGAGCAGCTAATAAACAGCTGCTGTCTGCACGATTTCACACAACTCTTGAAAGCTAGCCTACACGTCAGTGAACCCGCGAATTTTTCCTGTCTTTAGCTATATCGGGCTCACATTGCCTAGTTTCTTATGCGCACCACTTATCAGCGTCGATTCGTGTTAGGTAGGAATTACTTAGGCTGCAGTAATGTAAGTGTTACGTACATACTTCGTACAGCTCAATACTTGTAAATTAACTTCATTGTTATTCATGAGTATGCCTGAAAACATTAACTAACGGGCATCTTCCGATATTCTTAAGAGCACGAACATTTCGCTAGAAGAATTTTGTCCTAGTTGGTTTCAGTGCCTTACGTGCACTACTGCAATGCTGCTAGTGATTGGATGTTTAGACTTTCTCGAGTCTTGAGATTCTGTCCGCAAATCACAAGACGTGTGATGTTGCAGTAACCTTATATATTCAGATTGTTAGTGTAATGAGACACGTCACTTTACACAGGCAAGCTGCCAATAACCATGAAGAAAAGCTGCAGAAACGCACGAAAGTAACAGAAACTAGCTAGGGCAAAGTTGTTTTCGCCAAAAGTTCATGGTTCTACCTTTTGTCCTTACAGCGCGATTTGGATGACATGCATTTGTTTCTTGACTGTTCAGTTATTTCGTTTCAATCTCTTGTAAGTAGTGCGTCAAGTTTATTACAAAACAGTGATATGGAGGCGCTTACGAATTTCATGATACTTTAATTGGGGTCAATGCTACGTATTATTGTATTAATATTTCGCTGCGAAGGTTTCGTGTTCGAAAATGCTGTATCACCATGTTACAGGTGTGTCAGAACGGTGGACTAGCATTCTGGAGGATCCGGGTTCGAATCTCGCCTCCGACCGTCCTTATTCCGATTTTCTATGGTTTCCCAAAATCGCTCTAGGCATATGCTATGATGTTTACTTAAAATAAGCTGTGGCCGATTCCTTCTCCCGTTCCTGTCACTAAGATGTATGTGACCGTTTGTAATGACCTCGCTTTCGACGAGATGCAAGCCCAATAAAACATGTCCTAAAAACACAGTGTTATCCAGTCACGTTAGTGCTAGTACTGGTGTAGGCTACATGTTTCCAGGCCAGGTAAGAAGTACGTAGTTCTACCACGACTGTAGTGCGTAGAGTAGTATCAGGCGGAAATGCTGTCGTGGCTAGCATGTTAATTGCTGGGCACGAGGTCACGTCTTCAGTGCCGGCGTCAGTAATGGCGTATAGCGGTCATGCAGCTAGGTTCTTCTTCCGTGTAGTTCCTCCTGAAAGCTCTACTTGCGCGCTGTTATATAAAACTTTCGATGATTACGTCGTTACTCATCACTTCCAAGCCATAATGCCTGGCTTTTCTTCTAAAGGCTTTATGTTACTTATCATGTTATCGGTGGTTCGCGACAAAGTGAGCCCTTTTGACGAGCACCTGGTACAGAATTATGATTAAAAAATATTTTTGTGACCTTGGATGTTAACGTTGGAGTGCACTATACACTGTGATTATTAGTTACGCTGTATTTAAAAGTGGCAGGAAACTATAAATTATCTGCGAGGAAAAAAATAACTGATGCTTCTAAAGTACTCAGGTCATCCCGAACCATCTATATTCATTATTATTAAAGACCTGGGAGCTTAGCGGGTTCTACGACCTACGGGTTGGACTCCTAAGTCCTGTGTACGTCCTGTCCTTAGCTTTGTGTTCGTTGGCTGCTGCTGCTGCAGTGAGTGTCCAGCTGTACGTCCGGTCAGGCATCGCGGGAGTCTGTAGATGTCTTCATACAGTTATTCTATTGGTTCACAGTTCTAAGTAAGTGAGTGCGAAAGTTGGGTCAGCACTTAACATCGAGGCCTTCATCGCTGGTGGAGGGTGACATTAGATGATTATGGAGCGGCACCGGAATGAAGCGGTGGGGGGAACAGGAGATCCCCGAGAAAACCCGCCGACCAGCGGCATCGTCCGGCACGATTCCCACATGCGAAAATCCGGGGACCGACCCCGCCGGGAATCGAACCCAGACCGCCTTGGTGGGAGGCGAGAGGTCAGACACCTGTTCCCAATTATCCACAGGCGCATTGTCATGGGCGCCTACCACGCAATTCATATGCATTTCAATGTGTTCGTAACTACAGTTATTTTGACGAAACTGTTCCGCATGCGCCCATTGGAGCAAAGTACGAAATGAAAACACTTCGGAGGACAATCATGGAATGTCATTTGTTGAAACGCCAGGCTCATAAAAAACACTATTTTGAAGTCCTCCAACACAGCTAAAAACGGCCTTCTCAGACTGCCTTTCATCAAAATTTACTTACCAAATGTACGCGAAACTCAATGCTACAGACTATATTATTGTATTGTATCTTCTGAAAACCCCATAGTAAAAATGGCTAGGAGGGAATTTATCACGCTAGTTCAGCGCATGGCTCGTAATTCACGGCGATAAGAAAAGTCATTTTGATCGTGCAGGCAAATTTTGGGCCTATACGCAAAAAAAAATTCATAATCCATAGTTTTTTAATAGGTACATGCAACGCTTAGGTATCGTTGCCGACACTGCTTCGATAGTTATAATAATCGGAACTGTAGAAGAAACAATGTATTACATGGAGACAACACACACACACGCATACACATAATCAGTGGCGCTGGAACTTATGCGAGTTAGGGGAGGGGTTACACGGTGTCGTGGATGTAGATTATTTTTTTATGGGAGTTTGGTAATTGTAACATCATTGTTCCGGCACCGATGTCATAATCAGAAGGGGAGGGGGAAGTGCCTCCCCGAAAAAAAATTGATTTTTAGGCGCAAAATGGTGCTATTTAATCAGTTTTTAGACCTGAACATACCATGTACAACGGGGACAAGTCTTTAGTGTGTGTGTGTGTGTGTGTGTATTTATATATATATATAATTTTATGCAATGAACTAAAAAAAATAAAATAAAATTATTTATGTTTGCAACATTTTCGTCCAAATGTAGTTACTTCAATTTGTTTAGTAATGATTTTGTGAGCATGCCAGTCACGGGAACTCACAGCAGGAATTACAAAAAAAATCTCGTGCACCGTTCACTCCCGATATTCTACATGCACTGAAATCACGCGGATACGCAGTAATGTAACTATTTTGCAATCATTTGCGTGTGCTGATCAATTTTGTTAGAAATTTCCCATCAATATTTATAATTCAACTTTATATTTTAAAATTTCTTGGAATTATTTATTAATATCTCTAATTACATATTTGATTAAGAAATTAGTTTTATCTAGATTTATCATTAATTGCAAAATATAATAAGTTAAAAGTTGTGTGCACGAAGACGTTTGTCCAAGAAAATAAAAGTTACAATACAATACTAACACTGTACATGTTTGAAAATAATCTGTTCTGACAGAAAATGTGCATTATGCATTTAAATATTCCGTCGTTGATATTTATACTACCAAACCCAATTCTTTATGTATAAAAGGGTCCACTGACTGAACCAGACTGACTGAACTTGACTTGACTTGACTGGACTGAATGAAATATCAAGTAACAGCCCAAATAACTGTACATAGAAACGTGAAATTTTAAGGTGGTTCCCCTCAGGGTTTAGACAACAACTAAAAAGGAATGTTTGAAATTCGACCCCAAAATGGTGAAAAGGTGGTGGTAATCTATGTTTTCCCTGAATCATCGATGTAGTTTGAACCCGAAGAATTTTTATTACGATGGAACACTCCTAAAATTGCATGCTAGGAATTTTCAGAATTTTTCGAAGTTCAACTATTAGCGGGTAGATTAAACGTTAAATGTGGTTTCGATTATTCCTCCATGTCTAGAAATTTCTTAAGAGACATGCATTTAATTTTTTCTTCAAAATTTTGATTACGTAAAATACCTAGTAGTTTCAGGATTTTTATTTTTCGAAATACAACTCCCATGGGATGAATAGAGGGAAAATGTGATTTTAATTAATGGTTTTTATAAATGGAACCGAATGTGCTATACAGTTGTGATTTTTTCGTCACTTGTTTCGAAATTCAAGACGTAAAATGTGTTTTCTGTTATTCCTCCAGTTTATTGAAACGTTCGAGATATCTAAGTAATTTTGGCTTCAGGATGATGCTGCTTACATGAATAGCCAAAAATACTTTTCAGGATTCAACTAAATTCAACCCGAAAGAGGTAAAAAAAAGTTCTCGATTCATAAACCATATATGTCGTCGTATAAACTTTTAGATATTGACGTGAATTTTGCCTAAGAATAATACTTATTTGATTGCCTGAAAAGTAATTTCACGATTATTTTAAAATTAAGCACGCACGGAGGTAAACAATTGTGTAAGAGGTGAAAAATGTTTTCAATGGATCGTCGAAATATTTTGAATCCAGCGAGCTATCGTTAGCCTATTTTTTACGTCTTCGAGACACCCATAAAATATTCTGAAATCATATTCAAGGGTATTTCTAAATTGTCCGTTAGGGGGTGAAAAAACGTTTGTGTTTTAGATAAATCCTCGATATCGTTCGAGTGTATCCAGATAAAGATTGGTTTTTCGCTTTGTGGTAACTATTACGTAAATAGTCGTAACAATGCGTAAGGATATTTTTAAATTCCAGTTATCAAAATTGATGCAGGTTTATTTAATGAGTCGTAATTTAGCTGTAACTACGTGTTATCGTCGTGATTTTCAGTTCAACCGAATACTTACACAAATGTATAAGTTATGTAAAGATGTTACGAAATTCGGCCCTAAAGGGGCTAAAACTCATAAAATTTCTTTTCGATTAGCCAATGATATCTAAGTTGAGATATCGAGGTGTTTGCTTCAGGATGATGCGTACGTAAATATAAAAAAAAAAACTTGGTTTGTAAACTTTTAAGGCAGACTATCCTAAAAGCAAGATTTATCAGCGAGAAATGGTTTATACGCGTGTTACAGTCTGCAATATCGAAACATATTGTTGTACCAAAAAACTATGTTTTTTTTTTTTTTGTTATGAATACTTTCGACGGTACTTGGAGCAGTTGTCAGTAGCTCCAGACTACGGTATGGGGTGTTCTGGTTTAGAATGCTGTGTAAAGCTGTGCAAATGTGCAATTGTGACACTTAAGATCTTCAAGGCTGATGAAATTAGTGTCATGTCAGTGAAATCATTCGAGGGAGTAAAATTTGTTTGTGCAGCTCACTACCCACTGAATTTCCTCGACAGCATCAACGCACATGTTACACCATTTCACAAGATTAACCTCAAGGTTGTGTCACCAGTAATGTTTGTGAGAAAACAACTCGCTAAAACTCTCTAGTGGAACTCTAGCTTTAAGTGAAGGTTTTGCACAGTTATCGATGCACGAGCATCACCCCTCGCACTAGCCTCAACTGACGTGCAGTCTTCTCGCCGACAACTCGCTTTTATTAGACTTTCAGTGGTAGCCCTATCATGTATGGCTTTATATTAAAGCTACAGTTTTATTGTAGCCGCCTGTACCTTTTTAAAGATTCTGCGCCAAATTTACATACATAAAAAAGAATGCAAAAACTCTCATTTTCGCCGTTTACGGCCGCTAGAAAATGTTCTTTAATTTATCGGTGTAACGTTCTTAAATGCCATTTGTAAGCAGACGTTGCTAATGTGCGATGACAAGTTTTCGAATATTCTAGTAACGGCCAAACTCTGCATACCATTCGGCTGCCTGGGTAGCGGCCACCTTAAGAGACTAAATTTTCCCTTACAAGGTCGGTTTTGCTATGACTATAAACAAGGTAAATTCTACTACAGGTTAGAAAGATCAATGTTATAAGTTTGGCACAGGGAAAATTTCTGCCACTTGAGCGCTGGTATCGCCAGTGCACCAAACTGACCAATCACAGAGCTTTCCTGAATTTTAAGATACATTAAGTTAATAATTTAAAACGCGAAATCGGTTTATTTTCATTTTAAAATTAAATTAAATGACTAATATAATTTCAAAGATTATTTATATTTTGTTTTACTATGGTTTCGTAATTTTCTGGTCACTTATCGATTGAAGCGAAACTAGTGGAAGAAATTTTCCCTGTGCCAAGCTCTCCCATAAGAAAACGTATTTTCTTTCTTACCTGTAGTAGAATTAACCTTACTATAAATAACACCCAAGGGAAGTCAATGTAAGCGGCAGGGACAGACTGATTTTCTAATGGGCAACTATAGCTACTTAGCCTGCTGCTAAATTATCTCGGCTAGCATTATGGTTATTCTAACACTGATCACAGCCGCGTTATAAAGTTCTGTAGATGCACTACTTCATAATTTTTAATACTAATATACTATATTTTAAATTTTTTAAATTGATACCGTCGTAACTGATACAAGAATAAGCTTAAAAATATGTATCTCATAACATTTTTATATTAGGCTACTTTAAAATATGAAACATTTTACATACTTCACTGGTATGAATTTATTAGATTAGTAGTAACAGGCAATTCGTAAACATGTAATTGTCACGTAGGCTACCTATTAATCATTATAGTTACTCCCGGTAGAACATGAAAGTGGTTGGGGTAATGTTGATGATTATGAAATCTATGATGGAAAACCAGATGTCGTGTAGGAACTGAAAAATCTGGTGGTTTTTGTAGCCATAAGTTTTGCTTCAAATGCATTTAAAATGTGAGTTTTATGAAACAAAATACTTAAAAATGTTTTGGCCTTGATGTCAACCTTAGGTACGAACCCTCATTTCCACTACTTCTATGACATGCATGTACTTTTCAAACTTGAATGAGAGCAGATACCAGAAATTTGTTTGGCAGCATTGTTTAAATTCCTTTTGCTGTGATTATATTGTTCTTTCAAGACAAAAAACATCAAGTTAAAGCTGATTATATAGTTAACGAAATTTTCGTCAGTTAACTATCTAGCCGAAATCAAGTAATTTTTTATCCTAAAAAAATTAAAGACAGTAAAAACCTTGCAAATAAACTGGGGGACAGATTTTTTGTTTGCTTTAGTTCAGGTTTTTGTTTGATTTATTTATAACATTCTGCTGACCACAGTTGACTACACACACAGTATAACATTAATAATATTAACGTTACATAAAATTCTCACTTTTTTTTGAAGACTGAAAAGTTTTTTTTCGTGGGTAGATTTCCTCCAGAATATGATTCATATCTTAGTATCATACAAAGAATTACATATGATTTTCATGTCCTCTTTATTTAAAATCGTCTTTTAATTTCTAAGAACGAAACAGTCTGATGCCAGTTTCTTACTTATCATATTATTTGTTCTATCCAGTTTAACTTGATCTGTTTAAACGCCCAATAATTTCGTATTATGTGTTTTATAAATGTGCAGCATATTTTGTGTATTTTAATATTTTATTGAACCAAATTATTTCCCTTAGTGTTCTTTAGAATGAAAGTTATTTAATCTGTGTTAATTTAATACGAATGCGTTTCAATAAACCAAATAAAATATAATAATAATAATAACTATCGCACAAGGAACAGAAATAATCGATCATGAACTTTTCTTTGTTTAGGGGAATTTTTTTCCTTTCATTTTCGGTTTCAAATTTTCAGGTTGGTCAAAGATACCTTACTGCTGCTGTTTCTACCTAAGAGCATAAATTGTTTATTTGGAACATCTGGTTGCTGTGAAAGCTTCGCGTATATAAAAAATACTGGAATATGTTCAACACAATATTTCACTCTCTCCCCCGCAGCCTTTTTACCTTGTGGATTTTTAGATGGTTTACACCCCTTATAAATAAACGTTAACAAAAACACATACATTAAATTCTTCCTCCGAAATCAGTCACTGGACACAGCAAATCACGTGGCCGCGAGATAGGTGCACTCCTGGACTACTTTAAGATACGGGACGAAAAAAAAATGCTGACTAAAGGAAAATCGTATATTATTTACCACCTTACACTGACAGAACCTCTCACTTGAGTAGGATAACAGAACTTCGAACGCCCGTCAGACGTCTTGGCTTGGCGGCGATCGTGTCGAACTATTACGCAGCATATTCCACGCTATTAACAAGAGAACCGTTATAGCTATTGTAGTAGGGTTACATTTAAAAATAAATTGAACTCATTATGAGCAACTTTGTAGTTTTCATCCCCCATCTAACTTCAACAATAAAAAAAAGTTTCTCGCTGATTTGTAATTTTTCATTCTGTAACTAAACGCACATGATAGAAAAACATTTCTATACGTTAATAAATAAACTTTTAAGTCTCCGGATATTTTCTTGGCTTCCAAATATATGAAGTAATAAACGATACAATGTTGTATACTATTTTTCCATTAGTTCTGAAGTTATGATGTTATATTTTTAATGATTAATTAAAACAGTGTAGATATAACGTTTTTGTTTTCGAATTAAAAAAAACTTATAATGAAGCAAATGATGAAACAAATATATCATCCGGTGCGCGTTTCGATGCAGTAATATATGAGAAAATGTTAAGATCGAAGTAACAATATGAAATTGTGGATATTTGGTAACGTGCGCACCGAAACAAGGGCAGTGCTTATGGCGGTTACCGTGCGTTGAAAAGAGAGAGCAATAGCCCTATAACTGTACTGCAATCTAAGCGTGAGACGCTCAAGGAAATATACTTCGAAGTCATCGGTAGTGGAGTCTGTACTGCAGTGAGTCAAATAATGCCTGAAATTTTCCTTCATATTCATATTTCTGAATAACAAAAGCAAACGCCTTTCAGTGGACACAGTTAAAAATTACTTTTTATAGCTGCCAGTGGGACACCACAGAGTTTAATTGTTCATCATGATTCACGTTCAGCGTTATTGTTCACTGCATTATACTGACGTAGTGTAAAAGTTCTCAGTTAACTTAAGGATCTTGACCCACATCAAGCACGCCTCCTGCCTGGAGCTGTTGTGCGCTTCGTAGTTCAGAAGTGAAATGATAACAGTGACCACGAAGCTCGCTTCAAATACCTCCTCGCTACTTGTAGCCAAGCACTGAAATAACAAGCAAGCTTTCCTAGTGAACTGTTTTTGCTATTTAGCGATAACCTTGTAATATAGTTGTATTGATTAAAAGTTTTTAGCAAAGTGTCGTCCGTTATCATATTCGAGTTTCGCATGTATCAGGTCATTATAATTTGAGGTATTGCAGCCAGGAAAGTAATTTTTTACCTTTGATTGAGGGCTCTGAACGCTGTTACTAAAGTACGTGTAGTCAAGTAACATTTCGTACACGAATTAAGGTTTTTTCATTCGTACATGAGCAAAATGTGTGTTTGTAATATTGTTTCGTTAAAAACAATTCCCAACACACTACAATGCAAATGAAACACAAGAGACCTCGAGTTAATTTCATCTTTCTCTATTACACACATTTGTAAGCGTGTGGGATGATAAAACTCGATGAAATCGCTGAAAACAGTTCTCCTGTGTGCATAATATGGTCTGAATTTAATTAATAACATCCACCCTTCTTTGTTCCCCGTGGTGGGAGTAAGTATCTACCGAAGCCAGCAAGGTATATTTTGGTTTGGACAGTAGAGACGATGACAGTCGCTGAAATTAATAAAGTTTACAAAATAAGTTATTATCACAATTTACGTTGCTTGTCAGCAGCACAAATTTATGGTGGTACAAATTATATATTGTACCCCACCCCCAAAATTGGAAAGGGGTACAATGTATCCCTGAATCTTCCCCCCCCCCCTCCAACACGGTTCCCGTTCCACTTGTCATTAGTATAGCAAGAAAGAGGTTGGTATGACTATTTACAAGAAAACCCTTTTCTCAGTATCCGCCCTTAAGGTTAGCATTTTTAAAATTTGTCTAAGAAAACGACGTATAAATATGTTAACATTGTGAAGACGTGGCAGAATATCTCGGATTACACGTTGATGAAATTTTATCAGCGCCTGAAAGAGAAAATTGCAAGGGTATCATTTCATCATTGTCATACTATAGTTAACTAGTATAGAGCAAGAACTGTACAGCCGCGTCTACATATTGGTGTACTATACATACGGCCAGTGCACAGCAAGTTACATCAGTTCGGCTTCTCTTATTTAAATACAGTCAACTACATGTCAGACAAGTCGTATTTAATTGCACGGTAGTTATTGTCTGTTGCAGTACTACAGCAACATGGTCCAGGCTGCGAGCTAAGCTCTGTAAGTCATGAGACCTGTTGTATTGTACAGTAACTGTGCATTTCGAGCCAATGTTCATTGAACATGTTTTTGTTGTGAGGGTTGATCCCCTAAAATATTGACGTATATGTTTTGCAATATTCTGAACGTTTTTTTGACTTTGTAAAGCTAAACGAAGTACTTGCAGTCTTCAGTATGTCAATACTGGTGGTAACTGCGAGTTAACAGTAGCCACCCAGTGATGTTAGCCTACGATGACCTCCTAATAGCGAGATTAGCATGTGTCTGACAGACTAGACGGAACCACAGCTGCGGCAGACTGAGTGGTGCTACACAGACGGAATCACCACGACTCCTTGTGGGCTAGGTTAGTTTCGCGGCCGGAGGGCAAGCACGGAGAGAACAAGAGAGCCACTGTTACGAAACGTGGCCCAGATTTTTTTTGCGTCACTGGTAATTAAATGCTCTCTCGAGTGACGCACTCTAGCGGTGCGAACAACCTCCGCACACGCGGGGGCTTTTCAACTGAGATGTAGTAGGAAAACCGCGCGCTCAGTTCAGCTGTAGTCTATCTCATGTAAGAATTCCATATATTGACAGTTCACTCCTGAGAAGAGTGTGTGTGTAAACAGGATTGTGGAGACAGTGCTTTTGCAGGGAGCCAGGTAGGTTTAAAGCTCCAAACAATGGAACTGCCAGGCACATTTCTCAGAAGAGATACGTCAAAATATGGAAAAGTTACATGAGACAGACTATATCCCCCGTACATCGTAACATACATGTCCTGGAGATGTTTCATAGTATTCCTGCTGTTGAGAGAAGGAGGGTGGGGTCGTTATTGTTATTTAGAAGCCAGGAATTTTCGCGAAACAAACTTCTGTACCAGCTTGTTTCAATGCCTTAAGGGCATGGACCCGAGTTTCTTCGCATTTAACGACAGTTATTTTTTAAAACATAAATGGGAGCCGATATCGCAAAATAGCTTCGTAACTTTGTTATGACTGATTTAAACTGCATACTCTAATTTTGTTGACCCAGAAGCCTGCAAAATAGTTGCTAATTAGTTAATTAACGAAATTTCCTTTTAATTGATAAATTAGGTATACTCATCATTCAGAGTGTCTCGAAAAATTACATTGCATAGTAAAACCAATTTGCAAAATAGTTACAAAGCAATTTTACGATATTGAATCTCGTATGGATTTAAAAAAATAATTCTCTCGAAATCCGAGAAACTCGGGCCCAAGCCCTTAAGGGCGTTACAGAAGGAAATCATCATAATCGTGTACGTTTATGAAACAGTCTTAGTTTTGTAGACGTTACTTAGGGTACATTGTCCTCGTACGAAAAAAATAAGCTCGGCCAGTTTTTTCATAACGGCATTTTGAAGTCAAAATTTGCAAGTTTTTATTTCACACACCCCTCGAAACCCAATCAACACAATTAAACTAAGTATTTATCAGTAGAAGTACATGCCACTGGCTACGGATTTGCGTATATAAAAACCCAATACAAGAAATTTTTGTTTTAAAAAAATTTTAAAAGTAGCAAAAAATTTTTAAAATTTCAGATTTTTTTTTTTTAATACAAAATATAGTTTGAAAGAGTTCTGCAACTGTGCATGCAAGGCACTAGAAAAAACCAACTGGGGAAAAATTATTTTCGCGAAAAGTTCATGGCCCTAGTAATTGACTATTTTCAACTATTACCCGTCTTGGAGTTCAACCTTAAGGGCGTTCCAGAGAGAAAAAATAATAATTTTATATTTGTATGAAACAGTATTAGTTTTGTAGACGTTACTTAGGGTACATTATCCTCGTACGACAAAAAAAAAAATTACCTCAGCCAGTTTTCCCATAAGACAGTTCAAATTCAATGTGCATGTTTTTAGTCTATGCACCACTCGAAAACGAATCGACATAATGAAACGAAATAATTCACAGTGAATGTACATGAGATTGGCTAGGGCTTTACGTGTATAAAAACCCATTAAAACAATGTTTGGTATTTAAAAAAAAAGTCTGAAATTTGGAAATGTTCTTGTTACTTATAGAATTTTTTAAATACAAAAATATTTTGCATTGGTTTTTTATATATTTAAAACCGTAACCCGAGACGTGTACTTTCACTGCAAATTATTTAGTTTCATTGTGTTGATTGGTTTCGGGGGGTTGAACTTAAAACCTGCACATTTTGACTTTGAAATGTCACTATGGGAATACTGGCAGAGATATTTTTTTTTTGTAAGAGGATATTGTACTCCCAATTGAAGTCAACAAAACTAACACTGTTTCATACATTTATAAAATTATGATATTTTTTCCCCACTGGAACGGCCTTAAATCACATACATGTGTTGTCATAGTAACCTTATTCTCATTGGCACAGTTAATTGAGTGACGCCTTTGCACAAAAACATACTGCGAGTAGTAGGGACCCCTGTTTTTCGCAAAAAGAATTTTGTCTCACTTTGTTTCGGCGCCTTTCGTGCACATCTGCACATCTGCTTCGTGGTCAGTCACGAGACTTCGGTTTCTACCGGTAAATCACAGACGTGTGTTGTAGGAACGTTATTGTAATTGGCTCAGTCAAATGATACACATACAAATTAAATCTTTAAAAAAAACACATATAATGCATATTTTAACTAAGAACAGCAAACAACAGACTGACATTAATATTGTCAGAAATGCAGAAAATATTAATGTATCAACTGTAACTAAATTTTTAGGCCTACAAATTGATACTTCACTAAACTGGAAATCTCATTTTGAATATATTTGACCAAAACTCAGTTCTGCATGTTTCGCTTTACGCAATATTGTTGATATCATAAACAAAGACACAGTAAAAACGGTTTATTATGCATACTTTCATTATATTATGACATATGGCATAATTTTCTGGGGGAACTCCACAGACAGTAAAAACGTGTTTCATATGCAAAAAAGAGCTATCAGAATCATGAACGGTAAAAAACAGACAGATTCTTGTAGACCTATTTTCAAGGCGTCCAAAATCTTGCCATCTGCATGTGTATATATGTATTCAATACTCTTTCATGTCCAAAAACAATAATAATTTCCAGAAAAATGAACTATTTCACAAGCACAACACGAGAATAAAAAAGAATATTCACATGCATGCTGTAAATCTAAAACTGGTACAAAAAGGGCCTTCCTACTCCGGTAGTGTCCTTTTTAATGAACTTTCCAAAAACCTTCAAGAAATGTTCTCCTCAAATCAAAAATTCTTTACAAAACAGCTAAAGTATATTCTTGAAGAACAAGCTTTCTACTCATGGAAGAATATTTGAATCATAAACGTTAGAAAGACCACATATTGTCACACACTGCACAAATCTCTTCTTTTTTCCTTCTGCTTCTCTTTCCTGTTTTCTGTTTCAGATTTCCAAAACAAAGAATTTATAGAGTTGGTGTACAGAAGGAGCTGACGAAGATTCAACATGAATTCATGTACCATATGAGATAGCAGTGTCTGTATAAACATGTGTAATTGTTGTAAATGTATAAGTTTTCTATTTATTATATAATATTCATGACTTGTCCAATATCTTTGTACTATTGTGTATTGAAAAGATCTTACGGATGCAATAAAACAAACAAACAAACACAGACACGCTGCCAATAACCATGAAGCAGAATCGCAGATGTGCACGTAAGGCACTGAAACAAAGTGGGGCAAAATTATTTTCGTGAAAAACAGGGCCCTCTAGCGAATAGTCGTGAAGTAGAACTGCAGATGTGCACGTAAGGCACTGAATCAAGTTGCTGTAAAATTAGACCGCGGTCACACTGCCAGAACGGCTTAAGTTAAACATGTTCAGCTTTATGGAGTGCTTACACGAGTTCATATCTTAGTATCTTCCCGTTGTAAGTAAATTAGTTCCATTTGTAGTTTCGAACGACATATCTTCTCTGCTGCTCTCCTATTGGCTGTGTAACAAATATGGCTACTTCATTCTGCGACATTTTGCACCGTAAAATTAACATCCATTTTACTATATTATATGCCCTGCAGCGTTACGGTTAGATTAAATATGATAATTAAATAGTCACGAATGTTGGATGTAAATGTGATAAAAATTTAATACGATTAATTTCAAGTTCCAAATTTGTTGAGGTTAGAAAGTATATTGAATTTATTCGGTTTAAGCGTGTAAAATCTCAAAAATGTTACGCTTGAAACGCGATTAAACATGGTTGGCTTCCAAATGCGTTAAACAAAACGTGTTTAAGACTTCTAATGTGACCGTGGCCTTATTTTCACTCAAATCAGTTGGGCCGTTTAGGGTAAAATTATAATCCGTATTGAACTTGGAGTGGACTGAGGAATCCAGATTGAGATTTTACTATAAATATGTACTTTGTTGTAGACTGAAGTAGGAGTGAAACGTAATGATCCATTTCTCTTGTTGAGGTGGACTGGAGTGAAGAATCCTGATTGAAGTTTTACTGTATACACAGACTGTATTACCGCCGTATTGTATTGTGTATTGTGGTTACGTTAAAAAAGAACGGAACACATTATAATTTAATACGAAGCGTTATAGACAAGTATTTGTAAAGCGAAACGGAACAAGGCAAGTGGTACATCTCGTAGAGAAAATCCTTATCTGGAGCAACTCTCAGTTTCCGTTCGTCACCTGTTCTCTGCTTCGTATTGTCGCCGATATATCGCATTACTGTATTACGTTTTCAGTCCAGGTTGACTCCAACTTCGCTCTTGTTTACAGTTACGGCTGGATTGTAATATTTACTGAAAACACATTTAGTCAATACATGTTCGCTATACGTCCACTCTTGAGTTGACTCCACTCCAAATTCAATCTGGACTGAAGTTTTACCCTTAACGTAGTAAGTGTCTGTAGTGATTAGTAAGCCCTATACCGTCGAGCGAAGCAGCAGCAACAGTCCCACGATGTACGGAGTAAGGTAGGGAAGGTGGGTAGCAAGGCGGACGCGGGGTCGCGCCCCTGCACCTTGATTTATGAATTCATTACCGGAGAGCGGAGGTGCAGCTCGGCGGCGGCAGGTAACGGCAATAAAGTAACCGGCGCGATGACGGCCAGATAATGCCGGACCTCGTTCATCACCGCCAGGAGCCGCTCAGGAAGCACCCATCACGTTGTACTCCCCTAACTCGCGGCTATACCTACCCTCGAGCACGAGCGAGTCAAATGCCCCTGCGCCTTCACTCTACCACGAATACGTACACATACGATTTTGTAGCGAAAATATTTTTTCACTATTTGTACTGAAAAATGTTGTAGCAAGTCTACCCTACAAAATTATTTTGTATCTGCCACACAAAATATTTTCCGTGTAGTTTGAACGACTTATTTACACACTTCAGCTCTGCTTCAAGGTCAGTAACCGGATGTTTAAACTCTCACTCGTTTTGGTGTTCTACTGACAAATCACAAATTTAGGGTTCCTTGCTTAGTTTTCATTTTCAGTCAGTTCGAACCCTTCTGTTCTATGTAGATATTTAAAACTATTTCGATAAAAAAAAGTCAGTGCTGTTTAACACTAAAATCTAACCACAATGAAATTAAAAACTCGGTGTATATTGTAACGAGACAGCGCTCGTTGGCGAGTGGGCGACGTTACAAACCAATACATCTCCCCCTACCGCCTTTCTCAACCAACCACACTCGAGCGCCATACAGGGCTGCACCCCTTCTCTTCCCACTGACGTCACGAGCTGCCTGGGAGGCGAGCAGCGGCCGCCACCGTTGAGCCAGCCTTGAAGAGCACACGCCTTGGCCATCATCGAAAATTACTCTTAACACCTGGAAGTTTCGAGCTGAGGTAAGCGGCGTCCTGTCCTATCCCTAAGTTGGAAGAATTATCTGGGTATCGTCGTGGACGGGTATAAATACAACCCTGCGGCCGATCAAAGTTTTATCGATCCGGTGCTTAGCCTGTGTGTGTAAGTGATGTACTCGGCAGTGAAGGCTACGTTGGTGAAGACGACGGCGACTCGAGGAGCGGCGCGGGATCGGTTCATAGAGTTACGACAGATCGAGCTTTGTTGAGCCCCAGACAGTAAACAATATATTCCGTGGTCAGCAGTACATCGCTGCATTTCCAAGGATACTTAACAATACTTACTACCTGCGCAATACAGGTCGTAGCCTTATTTGACTTCACATTGAAATCCCGTTGCTTTTACTGGACAGTCTTCTTAGCGCGCTCTCTTTGTGGAATTTTGAACTCTAGCTTGCGCAAAGCAGCGTGGAGATGAGCAGAAAATAAGCCGTTTCAACTTATGCTAACGTGAAGTAATTTTAAGTCTGCAGAAACATACATTAGTTGCTATGCTTTAAACATCCATACAATAACTTATATAAAATACAAACAAATTGGTGTCGCCTGGTAGTAAATAAAGTGTGTTGTATTTAATAAGAAAATTCATGGAATTTCACTTGGTAATTCTCTGCCCACCGTACAAGGAATATGACAGCAATTATTAAGGTTGGATTATATGCAGTAACTGCTAGTTTTTTTCACCAGACTCGATTTGAAAATTGCTCAGTTTATCTTGAACCTGTTACGGAGCTGTAGCTTTTCTCAAACTTGCTTCTCAAAAGAAATACAGCCTGCAGCGTCCCGTGACTGCGGGCAATCCGTGTGTGTTTCTGTTCTTGGAGGTTAATACGCTTCACGGGTCACAGACAATAAACACAGCTAGAGTTACGTCTCTCCGCTTTACTTTAGACTGAATTTCAAGTACTGACATTCAGAGTCAGCTTTTGTAGGTTTGTGTACTAATTCTCTTACTGTAAGAGCGCCGCCTAGCAAGCTCTTCAAATGCATTGTAATGTACGGAGAAATAAGAATTATTTACGAAACTATTCCACGTGCGTCCATTGTACCTATGTAAGAAAATAAAACTCACTTCGGACAAGGTTGGAATGCCATTGTTAAGACACCATGCTCGTTAAAAACACAGTTTCTAAGTCCTGTAACATAGATGAAACTGCCATAGTAGACTGCCGTTCTTGTAGATGTACTAACCTGATATGTGCCGATTTCGGATAACTTTGCTACAGACTTTCCGCCTAAGTCTCGTAATAAAAGTGGACCGGCGGGAGTCTTGCGCACTAGCTCAGTGCTTCGCTCGTTGTGGCGATGCAGCATTTTATACATGCTTTAAACATCAGTCCTTATATCTTTGTCGCTTTTGGTCCTCCAACACGCAGGTAGGCAGCGTTCTTAAGGCATTTACCTGTTCAGGCCACCGAGCGATGTAAGAGAACTTCGATTGGATTTTTGCGGGAGAAGTGCAACTACGACTAAAGTTCCCCCGCGCATGCGCGACCTCTGCGCTCCCGTGTGAGCCTTACGCTTCCCCTGTGACAACTAGTTAAGATTAGTTAAAAAATTTTTAGGTTAGTTTAAAATATGACGAAAAAAAGCCATGCTCTGGTCGCAAGGTCGGTTTTGTTTGGTTAGGAAAGTACAATTAAAAAATAATACTCGGCGTTGCAACAACTTGCACCTGCGCATAACGGTTACGAAATAGTTGCGTTTCTCCCGCTAGACTATTGTGAGTGATGTCTGCTTAGAGTTAGTATTCAGAGAACGATACACACATTTATATCCATTTCAAGTCCTCCCCCCACCTAAAAAAATATTTCCAAAGTATATTTTCTCGCGGGCGAATATGCCAAAGATTAAACAAGAAAAATGTTTAGCATTAAATGCACCGATGAGAATATTTAAAGGCCTCTGTATAAATAGAAAGCTTAAGCAGCAAAGATGATGTCTGTTACTTTGTTGCAGTATCCAGCACGTGATTTGTAAAGCGATGTAACTTCGAGTCAATTGTTTCAGGTAGAGCTACTTGGTGTCAGATGGGCGGTGTACGTAGTAAATAAAGAAAAAAATATTTATCCTAGTTGAAACTTCTGACAAACCAAACAACTTCAGGGAATCGTTACGAATGCCAATAAAACTTCTGTGTAACCCAAGGGGTGCCGGACCAATGCTGACGGTCTGTCTCTGTGTGTTACCAAATTGATCGGCGCCATATTGCAGGCCAAAACCTGCAATGTCCTATACCAAAGATTTTTTGTTGAGGAAGAATTGTTACACCCACCCCTGCTAAAGTATAAAATTCCCTATCTTCGCCTGCAATATGTCAGCCGTTCAATTTGGTCATGTAATAAAAGAACCACGTAACAGTATAGTTCTGGTATATAACGTATTTAGTATAACCTCGGCCTTACACGTACTAGCCATATAATTCTCACAGATACTTTATTCTGGGTTCAATAGTCTTTCATTCGCTATGTCTTACATTTCACCGAAGAAGTTACGTACCTTTCTAGTGCACAGCTTTGTATCTGAAAATTAACTACAGTCATAATTTACTAGTAATTATGGATGTAAAGTATGTGAAAAAAGTTATTCCATAGAAGAACGTGTGATAAGTGATTAAATTCTATTGACTTCACCTGTACCTTTCAGCAGTGAAAGACACATTCGTGTGGATATTATGGTTTGTCTCTATAAAAATAATATAAAATATATAAATACATAAAAATAGCCATACAAGTGTACTTATTAAAAATGCATCTGATGTCCAAATGTACTTGACAAGCATTTATTGGAATTTAATATTTTCTTGCGTTTTATTTTATCAGATATTTCGCTGTAATTTTTCTGTACGTTTACATAAGATGTATCTTGAAACAAACGCATAATGAGCACACCACGCGAATCATGGGCTAAATTAAAGACGAAAGTGTACAACATTTTGCCTGCGCAATGTGGCAACACTGCACGGAGAACGTCGACCATTGTGCTCCAAGTCCAGGTGATATTTTATGTTTTTTACGTCAAGTAAACGAAGAATCATGTTTGGGCTGATTGGGACTTGAACCCGCACCCGTATTATGCAAGTCAGAACAGTAGTAGTAAGATAGTAAGATGTACGTGGAGCGTAATAGGGGTTAACTACAGTGCTATGTTGCCACATTGTGCATGTAAGATGTCGTACATTTTGCCACTAACATTTTCGTCTTCAATTTTGCCCAGGGCGTGCTTATTGAGCGGTTGCTTCTGGATAGTGATAGAAGTTACTGCGAACATGGTACGAGAAATCCGTTATATCGCGTTATAAAAGATTAGTACATTTCCAGTGCTGAGGTCAAGTATAAATGACTGCTATTGATAAAAATATAAAAATAGACGAGTTTGGGTGAAGGAAGGGTTAATTAATAGCGGCGGGCTCTTAATAAGATGCGATAAAGTCAGCTCATTGTTGAGTAAAAAATAAATGGGGAGCATTATTATTCAAACATTTTTCTTTCTTGGTTTTTTTTTTTTTACGTTCTATCTCCAAATGATGATAATTACAGACTTCTCGACGCTTTAATAATAGTTTATATTGATCGGGTTCTTTGTAACGGAATCGTAGTAGTATGCCTACAGATAAATTGCGTTAATGTGTCAGTCGAATGTAAAACTTGATTTAACCAAAATGAATGTTCAAGCGTGTGCTGTGGTAACGGTGTAAAATGGATAGAGGTTATACGACTCTTAAATAATCTACGTACAATAATAACTAATAAAGAACCCTATACACCTGACGCATAAAATTGTTTCAGTATGTTAAAAGAAAGTTTTTTTTATATATTTTTTTATAACAGAGACTGCTGAACGTGCGTTTAAAACTATCATGACTTTCTATTTTTGTTTTCTAGACACCGCGTTTCGGGCACCACGAAATGGCTAAAAATGTATTCTCCAGACTGCTGTTGTGTAAAGTAAAACCAACTGGAATCTTAAAACAAAAATAGAGAAGCACGCGCTGGACTTAAGGGTAGTAGCGGTCTACCTCAATTTTCATCACAATTTTTTTTTTTTATTTGTATCAGATATATATATATATTTTTTTTTTTGTATTTTAGACACAGAATGGACTAAATTTGACTCTTATGAAAATGTTTTATCTCTCATAGTTTTCGTGTAATGGCTTGTTAGTCATACTTTGCAAGTCTCAGTTTTAACGACTACACTAAAACCAACTAATATACCAAACTCAAAAAAAGTCACAGTGGATAGAGACATTGCAGGCTACAATGACATGCTCATTAAATTAAAGAATAAAAATAATTTGTATTTTAAAAAAATGCTAAAACTAAAAATAAAAATTTTTAAAATTCAATAATTTTTTTAAACACAAATAACTTATATATTTAATTTTGTGAGCATGTCATTGTAGCCTGCAATGTCTTTATTTACTGTGATTTTTTTTTTCAATTTGTTATATCAGTTGGTTTTGGTGTAGTCAAAACTGAAACATGCAAAATATGACTTTAACAAGCCATTACGCGAAAACTATGAGAGATAAAATATTTCATAAGAGCCAAATTTAGTCACATTTTGTGTCTAAAATAAGAAAAAAAATATCTGGTATAAATAAAAAAATTAAATAATGATGATGAAAACTGCGGCGGACCGCGCCCTTAACTACGCATTTTCTGTAGATAAAAAAAACGTAGGGTTACTTCTTAAAATCCCATAGAAAAAAGGTCAAGGACCAAAACACTGCACGCCGTTTACTCACCCCGCGCATAATGCAACACGGTTGTCGACGCACGAGCCGGTATAGTTGTTATCGCCTGCCTGTTGACTTACCTCTAACGCGCCATCCAGCGTCTGCTGTACACGGCTCTTAAGATAACGTTGTTTACCGTAATTTTCTCAGAAAAAATTTTTCCTTTTGTTAGCGTGATATTTGCAAGTTGGAATTCTGATTTTAATATAAGACGTGTAAAAGTGCGTACGATTTCTTTTAATTTATTTCCAGTTCTGATTCTTGAACTAACGACGAACACCTTCCATCACTCCTTTATTTTAGAATCATTATATCGGTATAAAAAGTTGGCTGGAATGATTTGTAAAATTTAGGAAACTACTTACGTAGGCTACTTGAAATTTTTATGCCGCATAGCAGGTGCTAATAAAATAACCAATATTAATATGATATAATTAGGTCAATACGCGTATTACAAACTTTGTATGACTAATGAACTGACGTTGGGCTTGAACTGCCGTTGGGCTTGAACTGCCGTTGGGCTTGAACTGCCGTTGGGCTTGAACTGCCGTTGGGCTTGAACTGCCGTTGGGCTTGAACTGCCGTTGGGCTTGAACTGACGTTGGGCTTGAACTGCCTTTGGGCTTGAACTGCCTTTGGGCTTGAACTGCCTTTGGGCTTGAACTGCCGTTGGGCTTGAACTGCCGTTGGGCTTGAACTGCCGTTGGGCTTGAACCGACTTTGGGCTTGAACCGACTTTGGGCTTGAACCGACTTTGGGCTTGAACCGACTTTGGGCTTGAACCGACGTTGGGCTTGGTGTCGTGCAACACCCAGCCTTCTACCATCATTTCTTGACTTCGTTGCAAACTGTGTAAGTGCGCAGGAAAATGTCAAAAACGAGAACATATTTTATTTTGTAAAAGTACAGGTAACCTGTCACATTCAAAATACTAGACATAGTAGAATTGACACAGAGATATGCTAACAGCGATGCTAACATTGATTATTTTGCTGATACAAGTTTAGAAGTACATACAATGTTTGTTATAATTGTATGTGACTTATAATTGCAGACAATTCCTCTGTGATATGTTTAATGTTGCGTAACTGTATAGGCCAAGCTTAGTGAATAATTTTTTTATGAAACATGCTGAATTACTATTGTATCTGTTCTAGTTTTCAAGTGATTTCGTAAATTTAATTTTAATTACATTTGAAAGTAAGTTTCTGTTTTTTTCCGCCTTTAAATCTCAAACTTTTTAATTGCGAACTTTTCACCTTCCCCCACCCCCCTTCCTGTACCAGAATTCGTGTTCGCAAAATTATGTTTGAAAGGGTCTTTATGCACATAGTAACATACTTCGTCATTGTGAGAGAAGAAATGGATGGCGAATATTAAATATGGATGTGAGTCAATGTGCATGTATTGTAGTACACCATGTGTTCCGGATGTCTGAACTCCGTGTCTAAACTCCATGTACACTGTAGTTTCTTAAGCACGTATGAAATGCAATAGCTCTATACACTTGTCTCTGGGAAAGTAGGCGCATACGCTGTACGCATGGTCATTCCGCATTATTTTTCAAGCGTTTCACGCCACAACTTTGAACAGAATAATTATTTAGTATAACAATATAATTTTCGGATATACGTGTGCCTGGAGTTTTGACACAGTTCACAATGTTTCTTCTGAAGAAAAAAATTAGCGCGCGTACATATGTATATACAGCGTGTTTTTAACATCACCGACAAACTCCGGCAAGTGATTCCTTATGAATAAATAAGCATGAATTATGTTTTGCGTTTTTCGCCTTAAATTAATACTAAGGGAGTAATGAAGCTCTGGATATCAAAATTAAAAATCACATTTCCCCAGAATATAGGAAACTAAATCTCATTTAAAAAAATATTTTCAGCATTGCTTAAGGCTATTGGGATCTTCAGGCGAACAGAAGAAAACTGCTTGATACCTTTCACCCTTATGAAAATAGCAAGGGTGGTTACCCTATAATTGCATATATCTATTCTACCGTCCGGATTTTCGAACATTTGAAGATGGTTTATTGAGTAATGAGACCTGTTCAATAAAAAATGTCCTCTTTTTGCAGCTGTCTAGGACATACCGTTTACGCTCAAAACACACTTGAAGGTTCGCGGACACATAGAGACCTAGAGCATAGGCAATGCTGCGAACATGCCTGTGCTGTGCTCAGCGCACAGACGATGGTGGACATTCACTGTAAACAACATGCACAATACTGATAATGTCGCAGACCAGTTTGTTCCTGTCATTCTACGTACATATTGATGCAACCAGTTGTGAACGAAAAGGTGGATCCCAGACAGTTGGAACATGTAGACTCTGTATGTCTGCGCGAATCTTTAAGCGACAGTTGCAACAAGAGGAAATTTCTTGTTACACAGGTCTCATTTCTCAATAAACCATCTTCAAATGTTAGAAAATCCGGACGATAAAAAAGTAGTATGCAATTAGAAGGTAGCCACCCCTGCTATTTCCATAAGGGTGAACGGTATCAAGCAGTTTTTACTGTTTGTTTCAAGATCCCAACAGCATTGCTTAACGCTAAAAATATCGTTATTTTATGTAATTTAGTTTCCGATATTTTGGGGAAATACGGCATTAAATGTTGATATTCAGAGCCTTATTACTGCCTTACTGTTTAGGCGAAAAGTGTAAAATAGCTTGTCTGCTTATTTTTTTTTTCATAAGGAATCACCTGATGGAGTTGTCGGTGTTGTTTAAAACCTCCTGTATAATATGCACGCATACAGATATACATGCGTCGCTGGCAATACTAGAGTTGGATTTTATTTCTAGTCTCGTGGGTGTAATTTCTCGCGTGATCAACTTTTCCTACAAAATTATAGTCAGTTAAAACAAGCCACCGCCGTAGCTATAAACGTTGGTATTTACGAAATCTGAGTACTATTGGTTCGGACCCAATAGTCCACCCAACCGTACTATTAATTTTACATTGTGTCTGTAGTCTTATTAAAAAAGTAATGAAAGTTTCCAAATTTGTACGTGCATGCTGAATAAATAGAACGTAGATAACTTACAGTACATATGCATTTTACAAGGAGTCGCTAGCAAGTCTTCATCTGTGAAATCCGTGTTTGCGCGGTTACCCATAGCTCAGTAAATAGTCTGTTATGTGAATTTTTTTAATAGAATATGAGATAGTTATGTGTATAGTCCATGATTGACTTTAGTCCTATTTTATGTCATTATTAAACAGAAACCTGAATAGTGAAAATGGTTAAGGTGGCATTTACCCAAAATTTTAATTGTGTTAATGATTTTTATATTTATATGAGGTACAGTTTGTCTAGTACACACATATTGTGACACTTTTTTTTAAGTTTTCATAGCTTTGGCATAATCGTAGGCCTACACCAAAACCCAAACATGCATGAAATGGTTTTAAGGAAAACCAACTGACTTACAGAAATGAAATATTTCAAGCTGAATAGCAATGGTCACGGAGTACGTCAATATGTGTATAAAAAGAAGTATGGAATAATTGCATAAAATTGGCAAAGTTTTATTTTAATTTCACTTTAAGGCAAAGAAAAGGGGGAAAAAATTATATTCCAGTATATTGCAGCTCTAATTTGCTTTCTACTGTACAACAACGTGACGGATCAGGATCAGGAAGGGCGCGGGCCCTAAGGCCTCATGATCGAGCGAGGTAGCGCAACGTACCATGTTGTAATCGTATTCGGCTGAACTCGGGTTCGATCCCCAGTTCCGGCCATCCTGATTTAAGTTTACCATGGTTTCCCGAAGTCGCTCTAGGCGAATGCTGGGATGGTTCCTTAACCAAGGCCTTGGCCTATTCCTCTCCCAGCTCCTGTCATTGTTCCAAGTTGTGTGTGACCGTCTCTAATTACCCCGCTGTTCCCTCGAACATCGCCTACCACGCGCTTAACTGTTTCACATGAACTCGTTGCGTGAATGTACGGAAGGAAAATTCACTTCGACCGATGACGGAAAGGTAGTTTCAAGCATCATGTAAATTTGAAAAGTAATTTCGGTGCCCCTCAAAACATACGATGACAACGTAATGTTTGAGATCCTAATTGGCGTGCTATTATACTCCAGTGACCGTGATCGGCCGCCTACACGCGCGTAAGAGGCTCAGAAGAGACTGAGCTATGAGAGCGACCTCGAAGCGCGCTAAAATGCCGCATTGCCACAACGACGCTGTACAAGTGTGCAAAGTTCCCACCGATGCATATTTACTATGGGACTCTTTTAAGTGGTGATATACAGTATAATTTTACTTGTAGAAAGTCTGTTGCAAAGATCAGTGCGCATCTCAATCTGAGTTTCACATACGTACAGAGTACATTTTGAAGTACGGCAGTCTGAAAAGGCAGTTTTTACCTGTGTTGGTGGGCTTTGAAACCGTTTTAATTGGCATGGTGCCTGAACAATGACATTCCGTCCTTGCCCGAAGTGTTTTTTTCTTTTCGTTAATTTTCGTTTAAAAAAAACTATTTATGAACAAACTGCAAGGCATTTTAAGCGCGTGGTAGGCGGCGCCCTTAAGGGGGAGTGTTAGACTATTTGATCGAATTTTCGGATTTTGAGCCATAACATTTATTCAAATTGCATTACCAAAATGTTGTCCTCAACAAAGCATAGGATATATTCTTGGTAAACTGCTTGACACAAATAATAATGGAATCGTTCATTAACTTCTCACGCAGAATTCTTGAAAGTTCATCTACAATTATCTTGCAGTTATTGACAAATTAATGAAAGCTTCCATTATTGTATATGTCAGTCCGTTTACCAAGAAGATATTTACCCTATGCTTTGTCGAAGAGAACATTTTGATAATACAATTTCAATAATTGCTATGGCTCAAAAACTTAAAATACAATAAAACTGTCTAACAGCCCCCCTCCCTTTTATTAAAGACGACTAATGCTCGTTCACCTCTAGCCTCATCGCCTTTATGTGCATGGCGTCTTTCTTGCCTCTGAAAACTGCTCTCAAAGCTAGGAAATTAACCCTATAGACGACTTTAATTGGAAAGTTAAGTATAAAAACAGCTCTCGCGTGGCTTATCCGCTATTTGAACCCGGAACCTTCCGAACCGGGCGTGTCTTAGCGACGTGCAGTGTAGAGGTGGGCAGATGTGGCGTAGTGATCAATCACCCGTCGACAGAGGCGAGGTGGAAGACTGGTCGGAACAACAGGTGGGTAAGTCTGCGACGAAGCAGTGGATTGTCCACGTAGGCGTAGCCCTAGCAACATGTCAGTGTCGCCGACTGCCAATGGGATCACGCCTACCTAGGTAGACAACCGGTTCGCACAGCTCGCGGGTGTACGGGCGTCCTACGAACTACTCTGGTCTGTGAACATGACGTCTGTTGGCCGCCTATCAAGTCGTCGAACAGGTGCGGAGGCATAGCAGAAGGTTATTGAATTTAAGATATTTTGGTCATCATTGGTGGGGGGGGGGGGGTGGTGATATAGGTGGTTCGTAATAGTGTAAGCACTTTTGAAGACCTTGTAGCGAATAATAATTAAAACAAGTAGATCTATACAGAACTAATCAGCCTACTTTCCTTTAGTGTATATTTTGATAACAGACATGTTTGCTTAAGGGCTGTAGGGGGAGGAGTTATCCTAGGATTTTACAACACACAGAAAAGAATGCCAACGAAAGCAATATGATGAAAAACTAAAAAAATTAGTAAACATACTGCAACATTTAAATTTTGTGTAG